>LOEQ01000086.1:207106-225489 GCA_001685075.1 Bramus lutescens | reverse complement strand
GTATGCCAGAATGCTGTTTTCCTGTAGGAATCTGAGCAGGCACCCAGAATTTGTTGTCCTGAAGCACACAGGTGCCCTCCCGATTTCTCTTGATGATTTTTTTTCTTTAGGCAATGCAATGGTTCTTCCTAATGTCAAAAAGGAGCAGAGCCATCTCTTCAGTCCACTGTGTGACCTCATGCTCTTGCCACTGTGACATCCCCACCACAATGGACCAAAACCTGGGATCACGAACTAAAGGAAATACTCCCTTTAGTTGCTTTGTCTGTGCATCTCATCACAGCAACAGGGAAAAAAGTGACATAGGATACTGACTACCACTGCAAGCTCTAGAACAAACAAAAAGCCCAGAACACATTATGATCAATTAAGAACATTTTGGAAACTAATGAAAAAAGACACTCTTTCACCAAACTGATCCAGGAATCTTGGCTAATAAATAGATATAAAGAAGAATCAAGTAGATATTTTAACTGAAAGCCAAATCTTAGCAGCTGGCTTCAGGAGCAGACTAGAAAGGGAGAGGAAAGAACCGGAGCACTGGAGGACAGGGTGGAGGAAATCTCGCAGTCTGCACGACGGACAGAAATAAACTAAAAAGAAAAGTTTTAGAGCTCACAGAACCTTGGGTCTTTCATGTTGTTAGGATTCTGGGGTGGGGGTGGATAGCTTATATCCTTTATGGAAAAAGAGACTCAGCAGGAGTGAGAGGGAGTAGGAGGGGCTAATAGGGTGATTAGTCCCACAATATACTGCACGCCCATGTGAAATTGTTAAAAAAGAGTAAAAAAAAAGTGGCTTAAAACTTGTTAAATAATGGTTATGAACTCTCTGAATTTATCAAGACATGAAACTGTAGAGACAAGAAGCTGAGTAAATCCCAAACAGGACAATCATAGAGAAATCTAACTAAGACATCATACGTAACAGCTCTAACCTAGAGACAAAGAAAACATGTTGAAACAGTCACAGAAAAACGACACCCATCCCTAGGGGAAAACCAACTTGAGTGACACAGATTTGCCCTTTGGAGTCATGGTGACGAGAAGAAGATGCATAGCAATTTTCAAATACTAAAGAAAAAGAACTGTTGCCCAGAAGATCACCCCAGGGAATGGATGAGAAATAGAGACATTCTCAGGCAAAGGAAAACTAAAAGCCTTGTCATCAGCAGATCTACTCTGAAAGAATGACGACATTTGATAAACCTCTTCAAACCCGACAACAAATAAAAGAGCAGAGGCAGAGATGACCAGCACCACGCGTGAGGTAAGAACTGTCCTTAAGACTGTCACTATAGTGTCTATAGACACACTGCATGGATGCATGACTGGCCCAACAGATCAAAACCTGTTATGGGTTCTACTGTATCGAGAGGACAAAGCAGCACACGACCAAATCACCTGATGTAGAGAATATATTTGACAGGATTCAGCACACAGTCACCAAACCCAGGAATATCATTGGTCATCCTCAGTTTGGTATGGAGCATTGACTATGTCTGCAGCTAACAATACAGTTGCTGGTGAAGAGTGGATTCCTGTCCTCTGGATAATCAGAAACAAGCTGAGGATGCTGCCTGTGTTCTTGTTAACGCAGCAGTGGACTTTCCAGCCACTGTAGTGTGGGAATTAAAGGTGCCCTGGTTGAAAGGAAGAAATAAAACTGTCTCCATCTGCAGATAACACTATAACCTACATAGAAAGCCCTGAAGACACTACCAAAAACCTCATCAGAGAATTCAGCAAAGTCACAGGATATAACACAACATGAGAACCATGTGGATTTATCTAGTTATGAATACAGAAATTAAAAATACAGTGTCTTTTACAGTAGCTCCAAGTGAAACAGTGCCAAATCTAACAAAAATGCAAGACTATGGGCTAAAACTGTACAACACCAACAAAGAAATGAAAGAGCTAAATAAATGGAAATGGCCACTATGCTTATGAGCGGATATTTAATAATTCTCATATTGATGTACATGTTCAATGGATCCCTGTCAAGTTCTATAAAGACTTTTTTTGAGACAGGCTCTCTCTATTATCTATCTGGCTGTCCTGGGACTCACTATGTACACCAGACTGGCCTCAGACTCACAGATATCCACCTGCCTGTGCCTCCCAAGTGGTAGGATTAAAGGTTTGTGCTTCCATGCCTGGCTGTCCATAAAGACTTTTGTAGATATAAATACAACTATTTTTACATTTTCTGGAAGATATAGGAACAAGAACAGCCAAAATGATTCTTTTAAAAGAATGGTGCGTAAGGATTTACTCTATTCAATGACTCATCGTGCAGGTACAGTCACCAAGACATTCTCTGTCATGCCAATAATCAAGACACAGGAATGAGCGGAACGGAATGAAGCCTCCCAGAAGAAACCCACGTGTGTCTCGGACTACTGCTGACAGTGCAAAGCCAGTGTGCGAGAGGGAAGACTGTCTTCTAAACAAAGGTGCCAGGAGAGCGTGCACAGTCGCTGGCAGAGAGCAGTCTGACCTAAGATAACAACGTATTCAGAAACAAATCCTGGGCTCGAATGGAAAACAATGGAAAATGATGAAGGAAAAAATATTCTTTGAGACAGGTTTTCTTTGTGTAGCTTTGGCTGTCTTGGAACTCACTCTGTAGATCAGGCTGGTCTCAGACTCACAGAGATCCACCTGCCTCTGCCTCCTGAGTGCTGGGATTAAAGGCGTGCGCACCACCCCTGCCTGGCTTGAAGAAAGTCTTTAGGAAGGAATTCTGAAGAAGATGCTTGGGAGTCTCAGTGAGATGAGAGGTGGTTCTTAGATGCGGCACTAACGATTCACGAAAGGAGAATAACTGGGCTTGATAAAACCTAAAACCTTCGTCTTGATTATGACCTGGTCAGAAAGAAACTACAGACTGCACATGTGCCTCTCCCGCTCCTCTTCCCTTCTCTCCCGGGTCTCCTTCCCCTTCGGCAGAAGTCCTTCAGAAGTTATTGAAAAGCATCCATCTCACAAAGACTAGTATCTGATACTCTCAGAACCTGATACTAAAAAATACAATTCAATAAAAGCATGGGTAAAATATGAAGAGGCCCTTCACAAATGAGTACACGAGAAGATATTCAATGTCACTATTCATTACTAAGATGAAAACGAAATCCACAGTGAGCCAGCATTGCCTCTTTACCAGAATGGCTGAAATACACCACAAAGGCAGGCAACAGATGTGGGTATGGATTCAGGGAAAGGGAGTCACTTATAAAATGGCATAATACAAAACAGTTTCTTAAAAATACTAAATGTCCAACCACTGGACAACCAAGCCCTTGTGCCCCTGTAGTTTCTGTTAGACAAACAAAGAATGCAAAATGATTTATGGGAATGTTTAGACTGGTTTGATTTATAAAAGCCCCAGATTGGAAACAACACAGTGATCTTTTGATGACTGAAGGCTGAACAAACCGCAGTATATCTACAGCAGGGAACAAAGAAAAAAGGAGCAAATTCCAAAAAGTTCCACCCTGTGTGGTTCCCCTGATATGAGAAGAAAACACAGAAATGGAGAGAAGACTAGGGAAAGAGAGGGAGGCGACAAGGAGGTGTGTGGAGCGACAGGGGCAACCCGGATGATCCTTGTGGTGATGGAAGCACTCTGATGTTTACTATGACATCAACACCCTGTGTGTGAATTCTACTACAGTTTCCCAACTGGTACTATGGGAGGCAGAAAGGGAAATCAGGGAACTGGAAAAGGGTACGTGGCTCTGTTAACACATGCTGTATTTGGCAACTCCGTGTAACCTACAACATCTTAAGATGAAAATTTCATTCAGAACAATTTCACTTGCAGACAATCCGGGAATGTCCAACACATGGCTGAGGATAGTTACAAATACAGAAAAATGCAAAAATCATAAACTTACTTAAAACATTGCAAATGTGGACATGTGCACACGTGCGCACATGTACACACACACAGCTGTACAGGTCTACACCCACAAAACTGATTGTGTATGTGTTGCATGTAAACTTTGTAAATAACATGGTGTTGCAGTGTGGTTGGAAATGCCCAGCAGTACAAGCTGCCCAGCATCAGTGATGTGGACAACTTCGTGACTAAGAGTAAGGAGAATTGTGCTATGCTCCGAAGTTTTCACCCAGGGAACCAGGGCCTCTACGTGTGACATGGGAGATGCCAATGTGAAGGGTCTGCTCTCAGAAGTGGACTCAGGGACCTGATTAGGCCACTGTTGACAGTGACTACTCCATTTCCCTTACAGAGTTGGTCAATGCTGCTGTGGGTGGAAGGTAAGGAAGGGAGGAGGAGAGAGGGCGGGCATTCTCTGCTTATTCTTCTCCAAGTCTTTGGAAAGGTATGTGACTCTTAGTGACCAGACTGGTTCTCTAAACACTGCCTCTGCCTTGCCCACTTGACCCTGGCTGTTAAGGCATAAACACTGGAGGTGGCCACAGGAAAAGGCGTTTGAAATACCGCTTTCAATGTAGCTGAGTGCACCCACCCGTCATATTTTCTTTACTGTACAAATGAAGCAGTTCTGAAACTCAGAGACAAAAGAACTCATTCATCTGATCAGCAACAAAACGGGATTCCAGGAAACGTGGAGAGCAGTCAACTTCACAGATTCTGAACACGAGGTATCACTGCCCAGGATACAAGACAGAAATGTATTTCGAAGCGTTTGTGAGCAAACAGAAATATGCTCCGTTAATACACCGCAACTTGACTCAAAGCAGCATTTAAATGACCACACACACTCGGATCAGTCAAGTAGGAAGAGTAATAATTAATCTCACTGGCTTTCCGGTTATGCACTTCGCTTGAAAAGATGATTTCTATACACATTATTCCCTGTTGAGGTAAATTATAGTAATTTCTAGTGTTTGGGTGCTAGAGAACAGAAAGATAATTGTCTTAGTCGGGGTTTCTATTGCTGTGATGAGACATCATGACCAGACGCAACTTGGGGAGGAAAGGGCTTATGTTGCTTACAGTTCCCCGTCACTGTTTATCACTGAAGGAAGTCAGGACAAAAACTTAAAAGGGGCAGGAACCTAGAGGCAGGAGCTGATGCAGAGGCCATGGAGGGGAGCTGCTTCCTGGCTTGCTCATCATGGTTTACTCAGTCCGCTTTTTTTATAGGACCCAGGACCATCAGCCCAGGGATGACACCGCCCACAATGGGCTGGACCCTTCCACATCAATCACGAATTAAGGAAATGTCCTGAAGGTCTGCCCACAGCCCAGGCTTATAGAGGCATTTTCCCAACCTTAGAGTCCCTCTTGCCAAATGACTTTAGCGTGTGTCAAGCGGACATAAAACTAGCCAGGGCAATAATATTCGCCTAGTGAAGATGGGTTAAACTCTCCACAGAGTCACTGAAGACCCTTTTACCAACACACGAAAAGGGAAGAGTCTACCTGGTTCAAATGGTCTCTGCTACGGCAACAACAGAACAGACTACACACATTCTGCTGCGGAAATTCCAAGATTGCCATGAGTAACGTGCTCGAAACGCAAGCGCAGTGGAGCCCGGAGGGGAGACGGTTCATAAACAAAGCCTGCCTTTTAGACGGGGCTGTCTAGACTATTAAGACTCTCTCTGTTCATTGTCTTCTGACCTCGAGAGCCCTTCCTCTTCTGTGGGTCTTTATCGATTGGACTTTGTCTCTTCTTTAATGAAAGAGGCGCTTATGCTCTGTTCTACTCTTTCTGGTGCTCAGTGGTGGGGAAAATAAAGTCTAAAGGAAGCCTAAGTGTGTTCCCATGGAGAAAACCTCCAGGGTGTCCTGGCGTGTCAGTTCCGGAGAGCGCCTGCAGGGGGCGGTTGTATACTGAGGAATGAGCAGGGGTTTTGCGCAGCCACAGAGGAACCACCAGGGTAATTTTCTCACACAAATTTTACAATGTTTTTCATTGGGGATTTGATGAGAGACTCGGAGGACGTTAGGAACTTGAGTTTCTGTGATTATCTTTTCTAAGGCTTCTGTCTCTCAGATGAGGAATTAAGTACTAGGAAGCTTTGGGTCTAAGGAGCTGATGAGCAGGGCAGATGCCCAGGCTGAGATCTGGTGGCCACCTGCCGCCAGCTCCAGACTCCTAGCCAGTCAGCTTTGCTGAAAAGATAAACAGCAAATGATGAAAGAACACCCCAGACTCTCTCCCACTCCCTAACTGGTATTTTCATGATTCAGGCCCCAAATGGCTGACAGCCTTCAGAGAAAAACATAAATTTGAAATCAGATAGAATTATGAGTGAATTGTGATATTTTGCTCTTTTACCATTGGGTCTGAGGCAAAAACAGTAAACAAAGAATTTCTCATTGTTCATCCTCTTCCTTCCTTCCTCCATCCCTCACTTGCTTCCTTCTTAATGGGGAATCCTGGCTATATTCTTAATCCCTTTTTTAAAATTTAAAATCAATGTTATTATTATTATAGCCATTGGTCTCACTATGTCGTCCTGGTTGTCCTGGCTCTCACTAGGTAGACCAAGCCAGCCTCAGACACATAGAGATCCATGAGTGCTAGGATTAAAGTTGACCATGTCTGGCTGTTTCTGTCTTCTTAAGTTTTGTAGTCATAAATGTCTCAGAATTTACTCATTTCTAGATCTTCCAGTTTAAAAACTAAGTTTTCTAAATATTTCCCAAAGATCCTCTGAATTTCGTTGGATTCTGTTATAACTCTTTTCATCCTATATTTTATTAATCTGGGTCTTCTTTTCCTTCAATTAGTTGGCTAAAGGTCTGTAACTCTTGTTTTTCTTTTCAAGGAAAAGGATTTTTACCCCATTGAGTCTGTGCATTGCTCATATACTTTCTATTTCGTTAATTGCTGTCCGGAGCTTCATTATTTCTTGCTGTTTCATACATTTAAGTTTAGCTTGTTCTTGTTTTTCCAGGACATTAAAGTGCATTGTTAGGTTATTTGAGATAACCTTTATTTTTATTTATTTATTTGAAATGAGGTCACACTATGTAGTTCTGATGGCCCAGAACTTACTATGTAGACGAGGCTGGCCTTGAACCCATAGAGATCTGTTTATGTTACCACTCTCAGCTATCCTTGACTCAAAAAATTAATACAATAAAAAATTAAAATATGGTTACATTTTCTCCTTTTCTATCCTCCCTCTAACCCCTCCCACGTACTCACTTTCCCTTGTTCCCACCCTAAATTATGTCTTTTCCCTTAGTAAACACTGTTGCTCTCTCTTTCTCTCTACACACACGCACACACACGTGCGCGCACGCACACACATGCATGCGCACACACGCACACGCACGCACGAGCACACGCGCGCGCACGCGCACACACACACAGAATGCCTGACTATATACATACATCCTGCACAGTCTGTATAATATTATTTGTGTATATGCTGTTTCAGGGCTGACTTACTAGTACTGAATCACCAATCGGGGGCTCATCCCTGAAGAAGACCATTTCTTCTGCTCATTTCTTCTGCTCCTAGCGTTTCTTCGTTGCCTGTACTTCCTAGTCTATGGGTGGGGCCCAGTGATCCTTCTCGCTCATGTCAGCCTTTCTATTGGTGCTATCCTTCAGGGCTTGTTCAGGCAGCCACACTGTTGAGGCATCATGGGTGTAGCTTCCCTGTCATTCCTTGGAGACCCAATCTCACAGCGGCATTCCTGGCCCTCTGGCTTTTGTGATCTTTCCGCTCCCTGTTCCACAGCGTTCCCTGAATTGTGCAGGGGTTGTGCTGTAGATGGCTATCCGTATACCCACAGAGAGCGCAGCTCCCAACCCTTTCCATCAGAAGGAAGCCATTCAAGGAAAACTACAACCAGTTAGAATGCAGGGAAAACGTGATCTTGGGTGTCCAGTCCCAACTGTCAAATCTCCATGATGTTTTAGTGTGAGCGCTGGCATTTAGCTCCAACTTTCCTCTTAGAAGGGCCTTATGGGTATTCAGAACATTCTGCAAGTCGTACTTTGATTTCTGTTTAATTCTCGGAACTGCAACATGTCTTCCCTGGGTTCTTCAAAGTCAATACTTGTCATCCAACAATGTATTTCTCGGTCTCCAAGAATTTGTGCAGTGTCCGTTATTTTTCCTGCTACTGATTTCTAGTTTTGTTCCTTTGTCTTTGTTTTAAAACGCCTTCTATTTCACTGTCAATTTTAGATGTTAGCTTAGCGGGATAGCAATCATGACCGGCACTTATTTACTTCATCAGCTTGAAATATACTGTTCCTTGCTCCCCTGGCTTTTAGGGTTGCTGATCAAAGACTTGCCATTATTCTGATGTGTTTGCTCTTATAGGTGAGTTTGTAGTTCTTACTCATGGCTTTAAAAAAAAGTTTTAAATTTATTTACAAGTCTGTATATATGAGCACTGTGTATGTGGGGGCAGCAGAGGTTGCCTTGGAGCTGGACTCACAGACATGAAAAGACCATGGAAGGATTTTCCATGTATGCTACTAAGTGTAAGACAGTTGGAAAGGTTCAATAGTAAATGACATGTTCGATTGTGCTATGCTGGAGGAGACTGCCTGGGTGGAGTCTAAGACAGGTGACTCTAAAGGACACGGGGAAGAGGCACGTAAAACGGCAAACACAGTCCTCTTGTCTCATCCTCCCCCGTGCAGGCTGTGCCTCTTCTGTTCTTTGCCTCTGTTCATCCCACTTAATGTGGTTAAGATTCTTTTTTTCTTTTTTCTTTCCTTTTTTTTAAAAAATTTTACATATAGTTTCTCCTCCCTTCTCTCCTCCCGTTCCCTCCCTCATCCTTTCTGAGAAGTGGATGGGGAATTAGAAAGGCTGTGGAATTTTTTTCCTCAGTTTTGTTTTGAACCTACAACTACTCTGAAAAATAGCCCATTTTTTTAAACTTGCAAGAATGAGAGAGTCTGTAGAGAAATTGGGTTTATTGAGCTGTGAATCTGGGTAGCAGTTAGTGATGGTTGTATTCACTTAGACAGGGTCCTCGTTACCCAGGCTGAACTGGCCCAGCGAGCATGCTTCTCTTCTCTCTCCATCATGGTAGCCAGGCAAGTGTTTCTGTTGTGTCCCAGGTCTGTGCCAGGAGCCTGGGACAGAGTTTCATACACAGGATGAGAGAAGACACACATGAGTGGCAGTTAACATCCTGGTGACAAATATTAGGACAGTTGTTTAACAGGGTTCCTAGAGCAGCTCTCTGTCGAAAGTTTGGATCGCTGATCTCACTTTCCGGTTTGCTTTTGGAGAAGACGATTAATTAGCTAGAACTATTCTGCTAAACTAACTGCAATTCTCTTAAATAACTTCTTTCCCCACTGAAAAAAGTCTTGCCAAATTCAGCTCGAGCAGATTGGTAAGTGCTATTTATTTTGAAAGGATTTTATTCTGTTCTGGGAGCGGCAAAGGCAGGTGATACGTTTCGGGTAGAACATGGAAGGAGATAGTCTCTCCTAATGTTTCCCCGTAGCCCGACAGCCAGATGTTACAAGTTATAAATTGCCAAGTTTAAAAGTCACAGAAAGAACCAAATTACACTTTTCTGTGGTCGGGACTCCGAGCCAAGAACCCAGATTCTCGCTTAGTCTTTCTACCCCCAAATTAGGCAGCTCCCTCCCCTGCCATGTCCCAGCAGCTGCCACCCCACCTTCTCCCTCCCACTTATTAGGAGAATTTCCAGCAGCTGTCTGAGGAGAGTGCTGCAGACACTGCCAACGTCAGGGTTTCGGGTTTCGGTGCATCTCTAAGCTGTTCGAATAACTCCGTGCCAGGATGTTTCTCTTAGTGAATGCTTGGGTACAAAAATTCAGGCTTTTTCTTTAAGCCATAAGAAATGCCTGGTCAATAGCTTAAGATTTCCTTGTGTCCAACGTATGCTCTCCTCTTCCCCCTTCCTCCTCCCCATTCCCCCTGTTAAAAGACAGGGTTTCACTATGTAGCTCTGCGCGACCTAGAATTCACCAGGTAGAGCAGGCTGGCTTTGAACTTACAGAGATCCACCTGCCTCTGCCTCTTGAGTAAGTGCAATTAAAGGTGTGCATCGCCATGCCCGGCTCTTCTTTTTTAAGGACTTTATTTTAATCTAAATGTAAGTGTATTTGTGTCTATGCAGCAGTATGTGCACGTGAGTGCAGGCACCTGCAGAGGCTAGAGGCAGAAGTTGGACCCCTTAGAGCGGAGTTGTATTGTCTTAGTGACGAGGTCATCCATCAGGAAGAGACTGAAGCGGTGAGGGTAAAGGGAGTCTGGGAAGTCAGAATACTGAGAAGTCATGTATGCTGTACCCAATGTCAAGGATGGGTGGACAGCGTGGCCAAATGGTTTTTTTGTTTTGTTTTGTTTTGTTTTGTTTTGTTTTCCCCTCTTTGCTATACTGGAGATTCAACTCACAGCTTTGGGCATGCTGGAAAAGTGTTCTTCTATGAAGCCACATCCCCAGCCCATTTTGGTAAAGTTCTTTGTACACATGGATGCTCGGTGTATGCATGTGTGTAGAGGTGAGGCTGCCCATATGTACAGATATGGAGACTGGAAGTTGATACTGGGTGTCTTCCTCAACTACTTTCCCTCTTAGTTTTTGAGTCAGGGTCTCTCACTAAATATGGAGCTCATCTTTTAGCCTAGTCTGGCTGGCCAGTGTGCTACGGAGAGCTGTCTGTTTCTGCTTCCCAGTGCTGAGGCTATAGGTGTATGCTGCCATAGTTGGCTTTTACGTGGGTGCAGGCTTCTGAACTCAGAACCCCATGCATGGATAACAAGCACTTTACCCACTCAGCCCTCTTTAAGCCCTGGTGTTGTTTAAATGGTTATTTAGGGTAGCAACATCCTTTAAAAAACTTATTTAGCATTGCCTCTGTCTGGGATGATGGTGGTTTCGTTCCTGATGGCTGGACTTACACAGTGGAAAGTGACAACTCACCTGGGAGAAGGACTTATCTTGAGGATTGCCGACTTTCCCCTTGGCTGCTGGGAGGAGAGGCATATTTGCCCAATAAAAAGCCCGGTACCAGGTGTGGGATCCCCTCCTTAGACTTGTTAGTCCAGGGTGTCTCAGAGACCCCAAACCATTACAGGGTGTTGCCTATCAGAACTGGATGGCAAGACTCTACTGCTAAAGATATCACATATTTGGCTGTATCATACAGACAAATCAAGTTGGTACTGACCAAGGAGCCTCCTAACAGAAAGCGCAATGCAGGTTTCCTGGGGGAGCAAAGTCAACGGCAGGTTTACCCAGCTAGGAACTCCATACAATAAAGACCAGGGTGCCAAGATGTGGCCGTAGGTCCCATAGTGACACCGATGTTATGATCACTTTCTGATCAGAGGTAAGGCCTGCTCCATAGGAGGAAATACATGCCTCGTATCATAAATCTGGACAAGAATCCATAGTTGGTTAAGTTCAAGGGTGAACTTACCAATATTATTTTGCTGAATAGACATAGTGTCAAACCACTAATTAAATCTCTCTCTCTCATCCCCCTGATTAGTGCAGCTCTCAGATGGGACCAACAGAAACAAACTCACAGCTGGTCAACACTCAGAGAGCAGTGCAGCATGCTCAACTATAAGAGGGGCATCCATATTGCATTCTCTCCCTTCGAGACTCAGGGAAGAGTGCAGAAGAGAGGCGGGAAGATTGTAAGAGGTCAGGGCGGATGTGACCCAAAGAACCATCTTGATACGAAAGGACCGCCACACCCATGAGCTCAGAGCAGCCGTGGCTGGGAGTACACGATCAGGACAGTCCCCTTCTCACCACGGAACGGGGAAGGGATGCTGATCCCTCATCCCAAACTTGTGAGTATATAAAATCATGTGCTCTGACTTCATAACAATCCACACACCTGTCTGTTCTTCACCGAAGCTAAGCACAAAAACTGATAGCTTTCCCTAGGTCTCTGGGTCTTTTTTTCCCCCAAAGGCTTTTATGTCATATAAGACTTTGATTAAATAAACTTGACACCCTCTCCTCTTGTTCTCCTGTCTTTGGTTGTATGGGTGTCAGTCTTGGGGTGGGAGACACGGCTTAGCAGTTAAGAATATATTCTCCTCTTTTAGAGCACCAGGTCCCAGCACCCACGTCAAGCGACTTCCCCTAACTCCAGCTCCTGCATACATGTGGAAATATCTGCACACAAACAGCCATGCACACATAATTTAAAATAATAAAATGTATCTTTGGGAAAAAAAACATGTAAGTCGTGACCCTTAATGATGGAAAGAGAAAAAGAATCTCAGGGTTTCTGCCCAATTCTTACCAAATTTATTCTGTTGCTGATAGCGGTTCTCACTTGGAACTTATTCAAATAATCATGCGATGAATATTTTACACGTTTCTGGTGCCTGTGTGTGTGCATATTTCAGTTGTGTCTGTATCTAGAAGAGAAGTTGTCAGTTCTGTGACCATCTACCCTGGGCTCCCGCTGTCATTCTTTGTCTTAATTTCAAGCCATTTCTGTTCCCAGATAACTTAGCAGTTATTGAAGCTGTTTATATGGAAACTGAGCGGCCAGGGTACCGCATGGGGTTGCAGCTCACAGCTCAGGGAAGGGCCCACTGCTGGTATCGAAAGGTTATGGACCCTACTCCTCAGTGACACAGTCTTCCATGGTGATGGCTCTCCCTGGGGTCCCGAGCGCGTGGCAGTCAGAACAAGGACAGACATGCCAATGTTCCCGTTGCTTGCCTTGCTGTGAGCCAAAACTGTCACAGCAAAGGATGAGGGGAAAGCCTGGCTGAAACTAAATATATGAAAAACACCTCAGGGAAACTTGCTTTTTAATAAGCTAGTGTACACACACACACACACACACACATCTCTCTCTCACACACACACATCTCTCTCTCACACACACACACCTCTCTCACACACACACATCTTTCTTTCTCTCTCTCTCTCTCTCTCAGAGAGAGAGAGAGAGAGAGACACACACACACACACACACACACACACACCAGTTTTGCTTTGACTCACGACACTTCGACTCCTGGCCAACCATGATCCCGCATAGGGCTTGTCTTCTAAGCTTTCTGTCACTGTGGCTTGGACCTAAGGTCTTGTGCATTTTAGGCAACTGTCCTACCTCTGAGCTGCACCGCCTCTCTCTGTTACACAGGTGAGTTCTTTCCTCAGAGCACTCAGTTTGGTCCTTTGTCCCTCCTCCTACTCTCTCTTTTTGTATCCTTTTTCTACAGCGTCTTGCTACGTAGTCCAAGCCGGCTTGAAACTCACTATGTACCCGAGGCTGGGTTTGAACTGTTGACCTGCCTCCATCTCCCAAGGGTTGGGACTGCATGTGTGTTGCCACTCTCCACTAACACTTAGCTTTGGAAGGTAGCTAAACAGCTTCCCAGAGTAGCATATGGGAGTCTCACGGCCCTCCCGGCATTCGCTACAACGCAATACCTGATTGGCTAATATATTGTCTTCATAGTCTCAAATGCCATACTCCTTACAATTCTGCAAGGTAAATTTTATTCTTAGACAGGGACAATGACAGAGAATGAAAGACATTTAATTTTGTACGGCCATGGTTGCCAACACCGTATCAGACCCTGTAGCTGGCGTTTCCCATGGGAGTGGTTTCACAGCAAGGCTGTAGTGAAGTGTCAGCTGTCCTCACTCTTCATGAGTAGGTTTGCCAGCAGTAACACAGCTGTCCGCAGTCTCCTAACTGTGAGTGAGAGGAAGTGACTAACCTCAGAGACCACGCAAAACTCTCCCTCCATCACATTCCTTACGTGTGGTGAGCGAAAGAGGCACAGGCTGGACTCCTGACTCTGGAACCTACAACAAAAGCCATTTCACTGGACACTTCCCCAAGGAAACTCAACCCTCAACTGTGAGTTTTCCTGCCCCACCAGGCACACAATGAAGGTCACAGATCTACTAGGGACAAAGAGGGAAGAGATTGGAAGGTTCGTCCAATTCTTACCCTGGGTCCTTGGCCTCTGAGTGGCAGCCTGGGTGACTGAAGATGAAAGTCAGAAAGGCATGGAGTCTTCAGGCTTTCTGAGGGAAAGATGCGACTCATTAAAGAGCAAACACTAACTGTGATTCTTTGAGCACTTTACCCCAAATATGATAGGAAAATATCTGACAGCTGCTTAGAGACCGTCTAAAAAAGAAATTTATAGGTAATCAAGAAAATGATATTATTGTGTGTTTACAAAACAATATTCAAGGTTCTATACATTAACAAATTAGTATTTAAATGATAGTTCAAAGTTTCCACTCATAGATGTGACTGGGATATTTGGAAAGGGAAGGGAAGAAACTTAAATGGGCATCCAGAAAGAAAGCTGAACTCTCGGATGGAGTGGTCCTGAACAGAGATAGGTCATTAAAGGACCAGCAGGTGTGTTCCAAAGTGGAAAACAGCAGGAGCTACACAGAAAGGAAATACACTGGAACCAAGAAGGGGCTAGAGAACGTTCTGTGCTAAGAAAACTTGCTGCTCTTGCAGAGGACGCGTTATGTTCCCAGCAGCTCACAATCACTTAGAACTCTGGTTCTTCTGGCTTTCACAAACACCACCATAAACACACACACACACACACAGACACACACACATGTAAAATAAGAAAGAAAATGAAGAAAAACCTAGGTAACTTCATCAAGGTGGAGGTGGTAGAGGAGAACGCATTTGTGGCCCAAGAGACGGGACATAGCTTATAGAAGGATATATCTCAAAATAAATTTCTTTGTGTCCTGTTGGCTATTACTCCACATTGAAGGAAAGGAGGCAGAGAAATTCTAAGCCTTTTCTGTAGGAGTTTTCTTACAATCTTGTTAAGCCATCTCCTGAAGAACACAAAAGGGTCGCAGATGCCTTTGAATGCAGATTCTAGGTACTGGGAAAACATATTTCAATTGTGAGGTATTCTACATTTGTGATAAAATCGAAAGGGACTGAAAGACCTGGGTATCAAATGTTGCATTCCAGTGTTATTAAGTACTGTTTCTTGCATAATTATATAACTAAACCAGCAACTGTTCCCTGGCCTTGGGAAAAGGTTGACCAGAAGGAGCTCTTCTGATCAGACATTGGCTCCCTGGAGGGATGACTATCTTTGGAGATAGGTGGGTGGCTAGTGCATAAAGATATGTCTGTGGAAGGAATCTTCTCAAAGTCTATAGCCTCTTCCACGCATTCTTCCATTTTTTGCTTTTGGCAAGCCCTCAATTCAGTATTATGGTCAAGCAGACTTTCCTCTAAAAAAACCTTCTGATTAAAGACATTATATCTATAAGATAAAATTTAATTGTGCATATCAGAGTTTTGAACTAATTAGCATTTATGGTGCACATCAAAGGTAGGCCATGGCTCTCATTTTAGCTGATGTAGGAAAGAAAAGACTTTCTGATGGAAGGTTCTACATTAGCAACAAAGATTTCTTGTGTGTTGATTCCTTGGGTGATTGGGGATCTTTTCAGAGAACAGTCCAGCAGAGAGAGTGGGAGAGAAGAGGGGGGGATAGATAGATGATAGATAGAGATTGCATAATGGGCTCAAAGAAGAGGCACACCTTAAAAACTCATGAGAGAGGAAGATGCCGGCAGAAAATGAGAGCAACAGGATAGGATACATGGTTGTGGGGAAGAATAACGACCCGTTATATCAAGGATAATCAGTGCTTAGCAGAGGAGATGGACTGTTTACAGAGCGGGTCCTGCCACGGAGACACAATTGCACTCAGTTCCACCCATTGCAAAGCCGTGTCAATCACTCCTGTCCCACTGCTCATGTGACACTTACTGTATGTGAGACCACTGTATATGCCAGCCTGCACCTACCTTCACACTCGGTTTCACTTTGACAGGTCTACTCCCTTGCCTGTTTTAGCTGGATTCCCACCAACCCAGCCAGAGCTAAGCTCCACAATGCTCCCACAATTCCCATCTGCATTCTGCTTCCTGCTTCTCTTCCGTCCTCAGCCCTGGGGCATGCTCTTAGTCTTCCTCTTGAACTCTGCGCTGAAGGATTAATCTCCAGAGATAATTTAATACATTTTTCACAACAAATCCAAAGAATCCAGGGATTTTCATAGACTACGAAATACAGCAATCCATCCAAGCTCCAAGTAGCCCGTTCCTGTCCTCTGGAATCCAACCTAATTACCTGCTCAGGCTTGGTTTCCTGCACTCTGCCGAGGGCAGCTGAGTGTCTTTCATAAGGTCTACCCCACTTCTTTGTTCTTGCTGTCCTTCATTGTGATCTCCCCTGTATCTTGCATTCTAGGATGGTATTTTGTCGCTGCATTAGAAACCCTGAGACAAGTACCTTGTGGATCTAGAGACAAGAAGTATGAATTGGTGTTTCTGGTCTAAAACCAGGGGTTCACAGTGTGTTCCTTTCTGGAGTCTGTAGGGAAGAATCTATTTGTTGACCTTTTCTGCTTCAAGGTTGCCTGCATTCCTTGACCCTTTCCCCATCTTCAAAACTAGTAATGGCATTTGAATAAGTCAAGTTGAACAACTGCACTTAGAAGGGCCCTTGTATATTCACTGAGCACTCTGGGGCATTCAAGATTACATAATACATATTCACACATATATATCTATTTATCTATATCTATATACACATTAACACACACACAGACACACACTCTTGCTATATTCCACAGGCTGGCTTCAAACTTCTTGGATCAAGTGTTTACAGCACACTCACCTTAACCTCTACTTTAACTAGCTACCTTAATTTTATCTGCAGCTTTAAGTGTCTGTTGCCATTGTAGGGAATATATTGCGAGTTTTGGTATTGTGGACAAATTTGGGGAATTTTGAAGATAGCCTTTTTTTATCAATCACAGGCTCATTCTATATACTTTTCCTATTTTATACCCATCTGTCAATATGAAGATAGGCATTTATTTTTTAATACATGACATTTAGAAATATAATCTACCATGCAACACTGCATCTCTCTGCAGTGCTGTAGGTGGAGGCCAGGGCCCTGCACATGTTATACAGGTGTTCTACCATTGAGCTATGCCATCGGTCCCAAATGTTGCTTTTAATAAATAATTTATCCTGGATATCTTCAATAGAAGTCCATTGAAAACCCTCACTGTTTCTGATGGTTTCAGAGTATTCCATAGGATAAATGTCTCATTGTTGCTGAAGTCACAGGACATAGAGAAATCAAGTTGGTACTGGTTAGGAAGCTTCCTTCATGACGGCTAGCTTTCATAAGCTACAGAAGGTGATGTGCATGCTTGTGGGGGATAAATCCATTAAGAGTCTCACCTAGATGTGATCCCTATAAGTTATTTCACTGTCAACATGGCAAGAGATGCTCATGGTACAACAGTGGCACAAGTATTAGAGGGGTAACCAACTGCTTTCTGATTGGATTTAAAGCATATAACCAGAGGAAGAAACACATACCTGGTACTATAAATCTGGCAAAGGACCCATGGCTGGGAGCTCATAGGCCCCAGGGGTAATACTAGTACTATTATTTAGCTAAATGGATGTAGTATTAAACTCCCCTCTGAATTTTTATCTGTAGGCTCAGAGGGATTGGTGTAACTCTCACATTTTATCAGATAAGTCTCTTTGTTCAGTGAATAGCAGTTAACCAAGAAACTCACAGTTGGCTAAGGTCTAGAGAATAACTGTCAGTGGAGTGGTCAGCCACAAATGAACACTGATCCTACCATCCTTGTCCACCCAAGGCTCAGAACCATTGCAGAAAGGGGGCAGACACGTGTTCAGAGCTAGAGTCAGGGAGGACCAGATCAAGTGCCTTCTTCACAGGACCCCTGTGATCATAAACTCACAGCAGCCGTGGCTATCTCACAAGACAGACAAGACCAGTTCCACCATGGAGGAGGGAGGGGCTCATAAACCTCCACCACTAACTGAGGAGCTATGGGTAGTGGACAGCTTCTGCAGGAGAGACAATTCTCTAAAGTGTGTGGTCCCAGGTAGGCCAACCACACTCTAGTGGAGTTGTGCGGTGGAAGGGACTGAACAGGGTGGGAAGGAGAGAAATCAGACTGCATGCTGTCCATGTATGAAGATATCATACTGCATGCTGTCCATGTATGAAGATATCAGACTGCATGCTGTCCATGTATGAAGATATCAGACTGCATGCTGTCCATGTATGAAGATGCCAAAGAACAAATGTGATGGAAAGGAATGGAAAGACAACAGACAGATGGATGAAAGAGTTTTACAAACATATAACTGATAAAAAAAAAAAAACTTGTGTCTTGGGGCTGGAGAGATGTCCCAGTGGTTAAGCGTTACATACTGCTTGTGTTCCCGGCTCCTATGTTGGAGAGCTCACAACTGCCTCTAACTCACATGGAAGAGAGGAGCCAGTTAAAAGAGAAATACCAGCCCCTGAAGCACAGTGTGCCACTGGGCTGTGCCCTGGGTCCCTGAAGGCAGCTTGCTGCCTG
>LOEQ01000086.1:188462-199359 GCA_001685075.1 Bramus lutescens | reverse complement strand
AGCCTTTGGAGTTCAAAGTCTGTGAGTATGCACCCCACTCTCGGCTGTTTTGTTTCTTTAGTCTATAAACTGAGGACTTTGGGGTTCCCTGTGGTGTCCATTATCTGATTTACCAAGGCACAATATGAAACGCACATTGATTCAACAGAAAGAGGAGTGCTGCTTGTTTGTTGTTCCGTGTGGTGTGTCCTCGACAGAGGTCATGGACAGTAGTGTTTGGGATCTCGAAGCCACTTTTTCACAGAAGGAAGTGGGAAGGGAGGTTCCTCTGAAGGAGTCATGGAGAGGGACGTGGCAAGTCTTCAGTACTCAATAGAGGGGACTTGTGGGTTTGTGCTCTTCTCGAAGGACTGAACTCACTTTTAGCTCAAGCTAACTCAATGCCACTTCACAGACAAACACTGACGTTACTTTTGCTTCATTAATGCAAAGGTACCAACCAGGTCCCTGCATATATGGTCTCTGCCTCTCAGAAATGACAGAATCAATTAGTGAAGGGTCATCTCAGCTGTGCACCATGGGCATGGCTTCTGGGCTGAGGCAATAAAGACCTGTCAACTGTGATGATGTTCCTGAGAACAGGGGGAACAGGAGACAGTTCATCAGGATATGAAAAATGGGATCCACCAGAAAAGAAGGTGCAGAAACTGTAATAACCCAGTCAACAAATGCCTTGTCCTACACAACTTTTCTAAGTGTGATATAATTACTAATCCAATTGGCTCAATAGCAGAATCCAACATTGAAGGGAAAGTAGAGGTGAACAGCATTTCTTCCCATAATATCTTGCATATATGTTATCACAATGGGTCATAATACTCAGAGTGGCCTTATTGAAAAATGAACTCTAGATTCATACAGTTGAATCCAGGGCTGCTAACATGGTTTCATTTACAAGGTGGTGTGTGTGCATGACAGAGAGAGAGAATTCTCATTCAAAAAACGAATAAATACTTAAGTGTCAATGATAATCATTAGGTGATAGGTGATATCTATGCTTTTTAATGTAAATAAATTACATCATCCTAGCACAGCAGGAATGAAGCACAGTTTAAAAAGACAAATGAGGAGGTAGGGGAGACAGCTCAGTTCACACTGCTTGCTCTGCAAGCATGAAGACCTGAGTTCAATCCCCAGAACTGACATTAAAAAAAATAAAAGCCAGGTGTGAAAAAAAAAGCCAGGTGTGTTGGTCTGCATGTAATCCCAGTGCTGGGGATCCTTCAGGCTCACTGGTCAGGCAACTCACACTACTGGGCGAGTTCTAGGACAATCAGAGAAGCCTGCCTCAAAGAACAAGGTGGATGGAGTGGCACCTGAGGTTGACTTCTGACCTCCACAACCATGTACATGTGTGCATACATATCCTCCTGCACACTCCACATGAACATACATCCATGAATGTATGTATACACATTAAAAAGCTACAAATGCAAATGGGAAATCCTTTTGAAATCATTTATTATATCAAGCAGAAAGTCACATTCAATCTCTGTTTGCCATCTGATATTGACATTGATCTGATATTGCCATTTGATATTGAGATATTGAGACTGATATTGGGGTTCAACTTGAAGGTCAGAAAAGGAAAACAGCCAGTCACTGGCTCTTATCTCTACCTCAGTCCAAAATGGCGATCCTGCCTCCAGGAATCTCAGAATGAGATTGCGTCTGAGAGCTGTCTCCCCCTGCCTTATATTCCTCTCTAGGGCTGGGATTACCACTACCGCCTGGTTCCTATGGCAAACACTAGGCTCTTCACCTGGACTGGGCATAATTAACAAGCCAGTATGGTATCCCAGGAGACCTCAGAACTGGTTGGCCCTGAGCAATTATGGAGTAGTAACCTTCATGAATGCTGGAGACTAGATACTCTCCTTTGACGCCCCACTGGTTTCCCTCATGGGTTCATGCCCAATGCCACAGCCTTTTCCCTTTTTTTCAACCCCTTTGGCTCTGGAGACAGGGTCTTGGAATTCCATACAAGGGTTCTGAACATGTCCACAGTGGACAAGGAGGAACCAGATAGTTTAGCTAACTGGACAGCTTGTCTCACCACTGTCTACAGCTGCCCTCCCACAGCCCACCACCCTGATGAGAGTTCAGACTGACCCTCAGTTGGCTGAACTGCTGGGATGATATACTGGGGTGAGTTTATATAGCTCTCTGATTCTCTTGGTCTTGTCTGACCCCTTGGCTTAGATACTTGCATGGTATCCTGAACTGAGAGCAACCTTGGGGCGGCTCCAGCCACCGCCAATTAAACGGTCAACCCCTGTTGTCTTCTTCCCCTGGGCACTGAGTGTTTCTCAACTTTCCTAAGGATGGGAGCTACACTTTATCCAGCCCCGAGAAAGCTTGTGGGCCCACAGGAGCTCAGGCTTCCTGTTTGGGTTCCAAAGGAAGTGTGGTGCAGTTAGCATCCTGGGTATTAAGTTTGGCCAGCGCAAATGGATGTCTAGAAGTAACTAGCAAGTGGGTTTCTAGCCCCTTCTCTGATAGACAGTTAGGCCTGCACTAGCTCCACATGGCCCACCCAGAGGAGTTGCATGTAATCAGACAGCTAGCTATGTTTGCCTCCAACACTTTGGTCAGCCTGGTAATATCCCACCTGCTATTTGCTGTGTCTAGCCCCCAACCCTGCTTAGCCCTTCTTGAGGAGAACATGGAGGACTGTAGGAAGATAAAGCCTACAAGGCAGAGAGATGAGCCAACCCCAAGTCTGCCTGAGGGCCTAGCAACAGGCACTGTCAGAGGTCCTGATGGTGCCTAGCCAATGAGGGGCAACCATGCAATGTCAACGTATCAAATACAAGGCTCTCCCATTGCTGAATAAAGGAGCCTGCTGTTTGCGGTGACCTGACTCCTGATGTCTATGCCGTGGATGCCGTGCCTTCTCACCTCCTTCCCCAGCAACAGAGGACTTAGCTCCTGCTCACTGTCTGGGGCCTAGGCTATGGCAGATACCGTGATTCACAGGGAACAGTGCCCTGGCACCAGGACGGTCCATGACAGGCAGGCTAGCCTAAGGTGGGTCACCCCATACACAGACTCCACTCTGGTCCTTGCTGGTCTGCTGCTGACATCCAAGCCTAACTCATAACTGACTTATGGTGAAAAATGGGTGATTTTAGGATATTTTGGTCATTAATTTGTGTGGTCTGCAACTGGGCCAAAGGAGAGAAGTTTTGGTTTAATAGTTCTACTATCTGGCAATCCCAAACAGCCTAAGTGCTCAGGTCTGGTAGGGTGGATGCTAGCTGATACTCATTCTAGAACAGAAGCGTCACATGGTAGAGGTAGCTGACCGCATCATTTCAAGTCCCAGAACAGAGTCTGGTACCTAGAACATCCTCAGCACTTGATGGACACATGGTTGAACAAGAATGTCATGTACACACAAGCACTTCCTCTGTAACTAGATGGGCTCCTTCTCTTCTTTGCTAGGCGGTGTTTGATTGGCCTGGTCCCAGACCATTCATTAGACTGGTTCACCATCACATCCCTTAGATGGCAGTATTTCTACCTTTAATCCTTTCCTAACTGCCATGAACCAATGGTGATGGCAGACAAGAAACTTATCACCTGGGACCTAACATAAATAAGAGATTCCTTTCAGTGGACAGCGTGCATGAGCGGGCTACATGCTCAAAGTCCATGTTAATATTAGGCAGTGATTCTTTTTTTTTTTTTTTATCTTTCTAACTTCAGAATTTAAGGTGCCAAAAAAAATCTTGTTGAACACGCAGCATGGAGCGAGTCTGTGAGTAACCACAAGTCTCCTGCTTCACAATTCTTTCTGAGGCAAGTGGCAAGTTCCTCTGTGTGCAAAGGGATCTTCCAGGAGCTGAGGTTTTGTAGGGTACAGGAAAGGTGGACAGGAAAGAGATTGGGGTTCCAACATCCTCCCTCCCCCACCAGCTCACACAAAGGTGTGGCTTGCCAGCTACCTCCAAAGGGCAAACTGAAGAAGTTGGCTAATTATCCAGGTGACTGTGTAGCTGTGTGAGTCAGACCAGGTATCTAGGGGCAAAGAGATGCTGTGGATTCTCAGCATAGGATATCTCTGACTTTTGACAGATGGTGAGGGGTATGTGTGTTGCTGGCATCCCTTCCATTACCATCGCCTCTGGCTTCTGTCTGGCTGCTGTGTTAGTCTCCCACTGTGACACTCACACCTTCATTCCCCTGCCGCTGTGTCTTAGAGTTTGTGGAATATATCAGTGAAACTCATTTATTGTGGAAGGGGAAATCCATTTCAGCCAATTTCCCTTGTGGGTTGACCACTTATTTCCAACGCAGCATGGCCCCAGTATTTGGTGTACATACATAACACATTCTGCCAAGCAAAACGAGGGTCATGGGGCCACTTAAGTAATGCCGGAAGAGATAGAAACCTGGATGCTACGAAAAGTCAGGAAAAAGTTTGGCTTGAAATAGAAAAGGGGATTCTCATATCGCCTTCTCCTCTGTCTTTTCTCTCTTCTCTCTTTCCTTTGTCTTTCTGAGTAATAATTGTCAAAAATATTTTCTGATACTCCAAGGTAGCTTGGAGCGCTGCTATCAGGTAAAAGAAATCTGATTAGGGGGTTTTCTTATTGGGGGCTAAGGTAGACACATTCAATAAAAAATATTTTCTCCATTATGTTCACCTGTTTTCTTATTGTTTTATGGCTTGCAGGATACAAACCACCCCAGTGAAACACGAATGTTCTTTTTTCCACATAACAGCCAAAACCCACACACTGAAACTCAGGATCTTTTCATTGTATCTTATTAGCATCTGACAGTACTGCAAAACTGAACTGTGGCATGCACAGTGCCAAAGGAGCTGGTCATTCACGGGAGATAGTCAAAGGCTTTACAGGACAAGGGAGCTAAGAACCATCAGCTCCCAGTCGGTTCTTGCCAAGGGAAGCCAGGTTTCCCCAGAAACCTCAGGCAAACATCACTGATACTGGCTGTGACATTGCACCTCTGTGTCTGTCTAAAGCTGCCAGGCAGTGACAGAGGGAGAAAAATTAATTTGTTATGAAGATGGGCACAGCACTGAGAACTCCAGACCTAAGGGTGTCTGGCAAAATCTTTCATACCAAATATCTAGAGGAAGCAACTTTCATTTGCTCCTCTTCAAAAATCATGTCCCTTCCTTTCTTTGTACTGGCATCTAGTGTTACGAGAAATTCACTGGCTGTGGGACTACATCTGGTTCTGCTCATTATCCGAGCAATATGATTAGATCTTTAATATCCCCCAAAGATCCACTTGGCAAAATCTTGGTCTCTTGCATGGTGCTCCTGGGAGATGTGGAACCTTGACAGTGGGGAGGTTAACAGGTACACCTTTGGGGAGATAGCACCCTACCACTTTCCTTTCCAGGGAGATAGCATCCTACCTCTGTCCTTTTCTCCTCTAAGGCTGGGCTATTTCACTGTGTGCTTCTACTGTGACATGCCTTGTTTTGAGCTTGAAAATGACAGGGCTAATCAAATACTAACTGGAGCCCATGAAACTGAGCCAAATGTAAACCTTACCTCTCTATAAATGTATTATTTATAGGCATTACAGGTATTTCCTACAGTAACAGAGAGCTGAGGAACACTTTCTATCACTGAGAAAACTGCCTTACATAAAAGAGGGTTGTTTACTATCAAGTAAGCAGCAAACAATAAACCTTTTATTATTGCAGAAAGTACATAATCACAATACACTCATAGCACTGCATATGAAGACTGTCTTCTAATACCATGGCATTCCACGGACAGGTAGGATTTAGGCAGCATGTTTTGTTAAGAAGTCAGGAACAGAGTGGTCAGCGCACTGAGTTACAGATTATCCAATAGATTCTAGGAGCACACAGATCTTTATCACTGGAACCAGGCTCACAAATATGCTACAGACCCACAGGTCCTAACTGCTGAGCTGGGAAGCTAAGCATTGAAACAGGCATAAAATGAGACCTGCTGAGTCCTCACTGAGCCACCAAAGAATATTCCATCATCAGGGGCCACTGATACCTGAAAAACACATTGGCCAATAGTTTCTGCTTGCTGGAAGGCACCAACACTTTTCCTTATAACAGAACATGAATGTCAGGTGTTTTGGAACCAGCTGTGTCCCCTCCAGTTCATATGTGGAAGACCTCACATCCAAAGGGATGGATTTTTGAGACGAAACCTTTGTGGGAGGAGTCTGTAAGTTTAGATGAGATCATGAGGGTGGGGCCTTTATGATGGGATTAATGTCCTTATAAGATTGATTAGTGCCTCCTCAGCCACTTGGTTTTGTGGAGGGAGAGGTTGTCAGGAAATCTCTCACCAACATCTGACCATAATGGCACCTTGATCTCAGACTTTCAACCTTCCAAACTGGGAGAAAGTAAATTTCTGTTGTTTGAACCCCCTTGTCTATGGTTTCTTATTATGGAGGTCAAAGCATATGCCCAATAGCAGACTGAAGCCTAAAAATATGCAGAGCAGGAGAAGAAAGCCTCCTCCTGTCTGCTAGAGAGCACACAGCATATATTCTTAACGGTTCACCTCCTTTACTGCAGAGGGCATGTGCTACACAGACTGGCCAAAGGCAACGAGGATCGATCCAGTGTGTCACAGTGTACTAAACGCAGGATCCGAAACTTGTTGGCCACTCTCCTACTTACTGAGTTCCTACCAGCACAGCAAAGACACCAGGTTAGAAAACAGCTGGCTTCATTTGTCTGCCATTGGTCATTGGGTTATAGGGCTTTCCAGCTATTCACTTTCATCTAAGGATTGTTTTGCATTTTTACTTATAATTATGTGCACATCTGTGCATCTTTGTGTGGTTTATTACTGTGAGCGCCGTGCTCATGGGGGCAAGAGGAGGGCATTGGACCCAGTGGGCCTGCAGTCACAGGGGGTATGAGCTGCCCAGTGTGGGAGCTGGGAGCCAAATTCTGGTCCTTTGCAAGAGCAGTTAACTTAACCCCTTAACTGCCAAGTTGCCTCTCCCCACACTAAGGCTGTTTGTTTCAATTTGTTCCTGGTGCTCAGATGACACAACACATCTGTGAATCAGGATGTGTGTGCTAGGGTGGCAATTCAACCTTCACCATCAGATTTAATTTTCACAAGTATTTGCACAAGGATAGGTAAAATTAGGCCAGTTTTGCAGGCGAGAAAAAACCCGTGAGAAACAGTACCTCACAGAAGGTGCAGAGCGGTAAGGTTCACCTGTGTATTCAGGGCGGTCTTCCTCACACTCTCAGGGCACCTTCCCTGAAGAACTTCAGCTTGAGGTCCCCAGCAGACAGAAATTTGGATGCTACTATGAAGGGTGAGGGGAGCAGAGGAGGTGGCTGACCCCTTGGGCCTTCTGCCTCAGTTTCCTGTCTCTTCTAGAAACGACTGACAGGACTGAGGGTGACTAGTGGACCCTAATAATGGCAGCTCTTAGCATTTTAGTGTGCCATTCCAAAAGTAGTGCCCTTTAAAAATACATAAAGAAGAGCAGAACCCACTGTTATATGTTTAAAATATTATTTACATTTTAATGTAGTTACCCCCAGGGCCCAGAGACTAATCACAGAGGCCAAGACAGAAGAAACTTGTCAGGCTGTTTCCACAAAGCCCATCACCTACTTAAGATGCGGGTGGTTGCTATGGGCAACTACTTAAATAAACCCAGGAGGTGGGAACGGTGGGCACTGAAGAGCATAAACAAGGATGTAATGAATTTACCCGACTTTGGAAAAACAAAACAAAACAGCAGACATGATTTGCCACAAAGGTTGCTACTCCCTTCCTCGAATGTTATCAGGAACGCCTTCTACTCAAGATGAATGTTTTCCTTCAATCAGGAAGAGAAATTGAGGAAGGGGTGAGGGTGGGGGTGGGGATCTTGCCTTGCAATCAGCTCAGTCTCAAGATCTACAGGAAGGAAAGAAGATAGAAATCTTCATATTAGTTTTAAACATCTGATGAAACGTCATCAGGATTCTGAGCTTCAAAAGGAAAACCAAGCAAGGAATCTAAGGGCAATGGCCTCTCAGTTGTTTTTTGGTGGTAGGTTCTGTATGTCTACCCCCAGTGTCAGGGTCTGAGTCCAGCCTTGCCTGCGGGGAACAGAAGAGTTAGCTTTGTGATTTTGGTGGTTGGGAACACATCTGGCTTCATACTGCACTTTCTGTTGTGTTTTCCCTGTTTTCAGACTCAGTACTCCAAGACCATGCGCTATTACATTTGTAGCCTTTTGACTCTTGCCTCCTTTCTATCCTTTCTATATGCTCATGCAAGGATCACAGCCCTGTGACTATTTTGATATGTTATGAACGTCCCCTTTCCTAAAATTAGTTTTTTCCATAACTTTGGGAAAAAAGTATTCCCTACAGACGAAACCAGTTGCATAAATCATGGTACATGGACAGAGTGGAGTACCCAGAAATCATTCAGAAGCACGTAGTCTGGCGTTGGAGAGATGGCTCTGTGGTGAAAGTCCTTGTCACAAAAGCATTACAAGTGGAGTTCAGATCCTCAAAATCCACATAAATGCTGCATGGGTGTGGAACCTGGCTGAAACTCTAGCTTCCTCCAGGAGACAGAGACAGGGGATCCTTAGAACAAGCTGGCTAGAGAGATGAGCCATATTGGTGAGATAGGGTTTCACTAAGGCGGAAGAAGGATTAAGGATGATTCTTGGTATCAACCTCAGGCCCCCAGTGCTCCCCACACATATGTTCCCTCACACATGCAAATGTGCACATACACAATGCATATCACACACATGAAAACAGAAAAAAACACAGTGAACTTATAGAAAGCATATGTAAAATATAGTTTGAAGAGAGAAGAGCAAGGTGTAGACAATGTTTCTAAGGAGGGCTTAGACTCCTGTGTATATAATGTGTGCACAGTGGAAATAGTGGTACCTGCTTGCAACCTTCACTCATGAGGTAGAGGAAAGGAGTTCATGAGTTTGGGGCCAGTCTGAGCTACATAGCAGGACCTTGTCCCTCCCACAAAGAAAAAAATACGCAATATATATGTGCATAACATTTCTGAAAGGTCATATAAGAAACTAAGAATTGTTGTGTATAGAGGGGTACTTGTGGTACATAATTCCTGGTTTCTGGGTCTTGTTAGACTTCTTACTTTATTATGCCCCATGATGGCCACCATCAGCTGATAGGACTCGGTTTCGTGAAGTGGTTCTGCTCACTGAGGTTGTTGAACTTTCTGAGTATGGTCAATGTTATGGCTTGGGTCTTAGACATCTCCTACAGGCCCACATGCGGAGATCTGTGGTACTGTCGGGTGGGTGGAGGGTGACACTGGAGAGGATACTAGTGTCTTCACGTTGCCATATGGTAAGCAGGTTTGTTCTAATGGCACAGTATCTACCGTGATGCTCAGTCTCACCAGCCCCAAAGCAATGGAGCCATTCAATCATGGACTAAAACCTCAGAAGCCACAAGTCCAAATAAACTTGGTCTTTTTATGCTATGTATTTCAGGTAGTTTATCACAGTGATGAAAAGCTGATTTTGTTGGTTAGTTTTGATTATCAATGGATGGATCAATAAATACCTAGGGCATCAGGGAATGGAGCCTCTAGATACAGGGGATTATTGTGTGTGGTCAGGGGACAAAAGTAGAAGATATGAGTGAAACACATTAGTATATGTATGAAAATGCAAAAATGAAACCCTTATGTTTAATTAACTATACTAATAAAACATTAAAAACATAGTTAGTTTTATCTGAGATGGTATTTCCACAGTCAGTTAGATCAGGAGAGCTTGACTTGATTGATGGATTCATCCACTGTCAGACTTTCATAATCTGATGGCATTATTGGGAGGTGAGAAAAGAGGTCTAGTTACAGAAAGTAGGTAACTGTGGGTCTTGGGGATTGAACTCAGGTTCTCAGGCTTGGCAGCAAGCATCTTTACCCACTGAGCCATGACATAACCTTATTGAGTAAGGAAGGCCAATCAGTGGTTCTCAACCAGCTCTTTAATCTTAGGCCCTAAAGAGATAGGTTCTAGGATAAACCAAACTTTCAATCCAGTACCATCAACAGAGTAAGAACTTCTTAAGTTTGACCTAGGGATGACTCAAGTATGGGCGATGCCATATGCAATTGGTAACCTAGATCTATGCCAAGAGCTCTCAGCCCTGCCCTGTCTGGTAAAAAGAAGTGATCCAAAGAACTGAAGGAAGATTCCAGGATGAAAGTCAAGAACAATACCCAGATGGTGCAGGCAGTCCCCAGATTGCTTGGGGGAAAAGCCCCCATGGTTCTATGAGTCAGTGAGAGGAAGCAAGTTGGCACAGAAAACAGAGGGCTAGAGCTGAAGACACAGGGCAGAGCTGGTCATTGGCCGATAAGGAGAAAACCCGTGAATCTTTTTGTTAAAGTCAACTCTACATTTGTTTGAGAACACTGGGTTCAAACAAGATGTACTGAGAATTCCAAATAGACTGTTAGTTGAAACTATTAGTCTTGAAAAGAGGTCCAAGGAGGAGAAGGAAAATAGTGCTTTATATCAGCATGGATGGTCAGATGCCTCTCTTGCTTTTTGGTTTATGTGGATTCCCAAACAAGTTTTTAAAGTACCGAGTAGTTAGTGTGGACATTGAAGAAGACCTCCCCAATCCTCAAAGGACTCATTAATCCCAGAGAATCTTAGGGAATCCCCAGATAAACTAAAGGAAATATGCCAGTGTTCAAAGAGGATGACAATACTAGGGATGGCTGTGTAGATATTTTTAACATGATAATGCACGTCTGACAGACTGAGTTCCCAGCCTCCAGGTGGGTTGGCAGTGCTAAGCAGGGTTGAGAGGAAAGAGCTTTTCATAGAACTACAGACTCTACAGCATGGTGGGGGGGGGCACTGAAGAATATGAGAGAGTACA
>LOEQ01000086.1:141877-175273 GCA_001685075.1 Bramus lutescens | reverse complement strand
TTCGGCACGGAATCTCATCATCTTTCCCACGAGGTGTGTACCCTGTCCATTCATCTTGGGGAACCTAGTCAGACATAAAAGAGACAGTTTACTTTCAATAAAATTGAACTTTTGAAAGTTTTTCTTGTCCTTGCCTTTTTTTTTCCATATGACTTGGGAATAGAGATGAATTATCTAACCTTCAGAAATGAACTTTTTAGATATTAAAGTTTCACTGTGACCATTCTGACAATCATTTTAACACATGCACACCATGTTGCAGTCTTAGGCAAGCGCACAGCATCTGGAAAGTGGGAGCCCCGGCTCTGGTAACTTAATACTTCTCAATGTTCTCACACTCATCACAGCTGAGGTGGGAGAATGGGATGGAGAGGGAAGCTGCTGGATTTGAACTTTCTACTGACCTTGCTCCAGCAGCACTTAGAAGTTGGAGTGCTCCCTGACTCCTCGGGGTCTCTCTGGCTTCACCCCTGCCCCACCCCACGTCTGCTCTCTTTCTGTCCTGACCACTGCACTGTGCCAGATGCATTGACTTTCCATCCACCCACCCATTCTTTCTGAGGTCTTATTAGTTTCTGTCTGGTCCAAGTGGATCTGATTAAAGCACCTTTTGGGAGGTTGTCCAGCAAGGTTTTCAGAATAGCCTTATCTCAGTATTTGTACTCGCTGGCCTCTCCGGCATGCACACGTAACTCACACTACACATATGAAAGCGTCCCCATGTTTGGCATCCTGCTTGGTCTATGACTTGGGGGAGGTACCAGTCAGTTTTTTTTCCCCTCAGGTTTTGCTGGATCCTGCTCTACATCCCTCACTGTGGGGTCCACAGAGAGGGTGCTGTCAGTGCGCTGCTTTCTTATGCTTTCCTCTCCGTTAAGCTGAGCAGGGCATTACATATTCTGTTTTACATTTAGTATATTATGACATTTCTTTTAATTTTTTTCTCTACTTCAGCATGTGCTCAACCTAGTTCGTATTCAGCTTCATTCTTCTTCCATTGGTGAAAGAAACCATAATAACCCCTGGCTTTATCCTTCAAGAAGTGAAAAGAGCCCACAATGCATGGTGCCTTGTATGGAGCTGAATCAAAAGAGACTGACCAGGGCGAGGCTGATTTCACCACTGACATGCTTACAACAGGGACAAGCAGATACATAAACAGAGGACTACCTCTAAATCAACATGCTTACAAGTCAGAGCTGCCGTGCCACAATGGGATATGCACCAAAGAGATACTAGAAGCATGGCCCGGCCCTGCCAAGAATGAAAATGGGGGGAAGGGTCCTAGAGGGGCTCCCTCTAGGTCTGAAATGATAAGATAAAATGAATATATATATTTACATACATACACATACACACATAGGTATGTATGTATGTATGTATGTATGTATGTATGTATGTATGTATGTATGTATGTATGTATTGTGTTAGGGTCTCATGGACAGGCCAGTAACTCACTCTGTAGCCCAAGTTGGCTTGGAACTCTCAGTCCACTTGCCTCAGTCTCCTGTATTCTGGGATTAAAGGTAGGTACCGCCATATCGAGTGATAAAACATCAGCTCCTTAAATACCGGGGTTTAATATTTAGATGCTAAGTAGCTCCTGGCTATGGAAGGTGACACATTTAACTATGCTAAGTAATTTGCTCATAGTAACTTATTTTAGCAGTGTAACTTAGGGCTTTTATTTTCTTTCTGTAATTTTCCAATGAAAGCTGGAGCTTAGACAGCTGACGTCACTGGACTAAGAACACGAGGGAAGTCTTGGGACTGAAAAATGCTCAGGTCGTCTCACTCCAGGCAGCCCTCTTGTCCAGGAGTCAACACAAAACAAACTCAGTGGTTTTTGTTACATTTCTTTTGTAAATTTTTATCTTATTATTTTTGTTATTTGCTTGTTTTGATATTTCCTTTTTGTATTTTTTTGAAAGAGAGAAGGAAAAAGAGGGTGCTAAAGTTGGGTAGGTAGGGAGGATCTCAGAGGAGTTGGGGGAGGGGAAACCTGATCAAAATATATTGTATAAAACATTAAAGAAAAAGAGAATAACACACTGATTGCATCTCAAAAAAAGGAAAACATAAAAGAGTACTCCAGCTGAACTTTAAAAATCAGAACATTCTTATGAGAAATAGTCTGTGAATTTGAAACTTAAAAGTGTTAAGAAAATTGTCCATGAGGACGCTTATCTACATTAGACATAGATGTCTAAATATTATCCACTGTATTATCCAAAGTGAAATTACACATTTCACTATCAAAAACACTCTTCTTTCTTCCTTCAAACCATGGGCTTCTCTGTGTAATCAAAATGACATTCATTGCAACAACCTCTCATCCAGAAATGCGAGTCTTGTGAGTTTCTAGCCCATCCATGCTAGAACATTGACTGGCTTGATCTTGGGCAGGCATCCAGAGCTACCATGAGGTTGTGAGTGCAATAGCCTTGACATGTCCAGAAGACATTGATCATTTCTTAGCAGTCTTCCAGTGCTCTAGTTTGTATAATCTTCCTGTCTCCTCTTTTTGGTTATTCCCCCAGCCTTAGGAAAGGAGTATAATATAGAGGTTCTGGTTTAAGGCTGAGGAGTCTACAGTCACTTCTTCTCTACACTTTGACCAGTTGTGACTCCGGATGGAGGACACCAGGAGAACAAGGCCCTCTAAATCGTCAACTGGACAAAGTTCATCTGAACTAACAGAGCCTGAAGCAGCAAACACAGGACCTACACAGGTCTTCTACATAGATATTATAGCTTTCAGTTTAGTCTTCTTATGGGAGCCTTTAATGGGAGAATGAGTAGGTCTCTGACTCTTGTGCCTGCTCTTGGGGCTCTTTTCCTTCTGTTGATTTCCCTTGTTCAACTTCAGTGTAATGGTATTGTTTTATCTTAAATTTTATTTTGTTATGTTTTGTTGTTATCTCTCAGGAGTCTGTTCCTTTATGAGAGACAGAAAGGGGGTAGATCGGGATGGGAGGGGAGGAGGGGAGAGCTGTAAGGAGCGGCACAGGGGAAATTGTAATCAGGATGTAATGTATGAGAAAAGAATCTATTTTCAATAATAGGAAAAAAGATAACCTTCTGGAAGACAGTTTAATACTACGTCCACTAAGCAGAACAGTATTAGTAGGTTTACTCCTAGGGCCTATGAACTTCTCAACTGTGGGTTCTTGGCTATGTTTGCAGTACAAAGGATGAGTTCCTTCCTTTGGAGCAGGCCTTAAATCCAAGCAGAAAGATGTTGGTTACCTCCATAACCAATGGATTTATCTTGCTAGGCTGGTCATTACATATAAGATCATTGATATCTCTTCTCCCCAAGCAGCCCGAAGAGCACTTTCTGGTACTGTAAAAGCGAGGCACCTTGGAGGAAGCTTTGGGATCAGTACCAGTGTCATTTCTGTGACCTTTCCTGTGACCAAAGTGTGTGCTGTCTTCCCAACACAACTTCCACATTCTTGGGCTGAGCTCGCGGTATGCAGATGCTTTCTGAAGTGTGTTCGGTTAGTTTCTTTGATCCACACAACGAATACTGTTTCCCTCTCATTTTACAACGGAGGGAACTCAGTCTACAGAACTAGGTCATGTCACAGGTGTGAAGAGCAAAGTGTCCACTGGGCAGTGCCTGGGCCGCACTACTGGCCAGTGGTTGATGGAGATTTTCCTTCTGGGCTGTGCTTTGCTGCACCTGCTGGACTGGACAGTTACAGTCCTCGACAGAGTCATAGTTCACCACATACAACACATCTGTCATTGACCAACCACGCTAGTAGCAATGTTGAATTTTCATTTTTCTGTGCTAAAAGGGCGCAGGCTCACCACAGCAAAAAGGGTTGCTCAGACAACTACAAACGATGAGAATAATCTTGTTTTCCTCCAGTCCATAAGTGACTCGCTGCACAGCTCTAACCGTGTCCAGATCCTTGCCATCAGTTTAGCCACTGCAGCCTAAAAATTAACAAACCAGGGTCACTGATGACCTGTCACTCGCCATTTCTCAACACTGACATGAGGTTCCTAAGTGTTGCCTTCTGGAATACGTTAGAGATGAATGACAAACTGATTAGCTAATATGACAATTTCTGTTCAGGTGCTTTGCAAACTTAGCTCAAGGCAGAAACCCGAGCTCCAGGAAAAATAGTCTGCGATCGTTGCTAGGGGAACGGGCTGAGAAGTGTTTAATCTGTATGCCTTTCAATTAATCATTCTTTTCAAATGATAGTGGTGAAAGAATTGTATCAGTGTGGTTTCTTCTGAAGTGGAGCATAAATATTAATATAGTGTTCATCTACCTAAAGGCAGCACACAGCAAGATTTCATATAAAATAACAAAGAAGTTAGTTCTAAAAAATAGAGATGTAGAAAATGTAGACCCTAAAGGAGAAAAATACCATTCCTAAACTGGTAGGGCGAGCAAAATTGCTGTAATTAAGCCTCTCTCTCTCTCTCTCTCTCTCTCTCTCTCTCTCTCTCTCTCTGTGCACACGTGCACACCTAAATACTTCAAAACAAAAGAGGGACATCTCAGAGGCACACAGTATTAGAAGGAAGCATACTGTTCTGAAGAGCCCAAAGAGTGCAATGTTACCCGTCTTTGGTCAGAAAGAAAAGATAGTTATGAGGCTGTGCTAGCCTGGGTTTCTCCTTTTCACTACTAAGCTGGGTTTTGAGCCCTCAACACCCAAGAAGCCACAGTCCTATGTATGTCTACAGACCTTCAGGCAGACATGAGTTTGCTTCTTCATTTTCTTTCCTAGAAGCTGCCTATGGCTAGGAGTAGCTAATGCTTTAGATTTTGGTGATAGTCTCTAACACCAGGGAGTACCCACCCTATGCTGACTGAGTAGCTAATGCTTTAGATTTTGGTGATAGTCTCCATCACCAGGGAGCACCCACCCTATGCTGACTGAGTAGCTAATGCCTTAGGTTTTGGTGATAGTCTCTATCACTAGGGAGCACCCACCCTATGCTGACTGAGTAGCTAATGCTTTAGATTTTGGTGATAGTCTCTAACACCAGGGAGCACTCACCTTATGCTGACTGACACGTGTGTGGTCTAGATGGACTCTCAGGTTTACTCACACTGTGTTCTGGTCACCTCTGTGAGTCCCGCCTAGCACTGCAAACAGCCTTCAGAGCACTAGGGGTGCAGGATCCTTGGGGTGCTCCTTCTCCCTTCCACTGCACTCTCCCTGGGTGACCTGCTGTTTGCTGCTGCTTACACCAAGGAGCTGCCTTCACTGCTGCACACCTGACTGCACTGAACAAGACTGAGGGAAATCTAAAGAGAAGGTTAGCTCTTCCCACTGTCTGGGAAAGGCTATGCTGCTACTGGTGGTGGCAGCCTAGGACCCGCTTAAAAGAGGAGCAGGAGGACAAGCGCCCCGGCATTGTAGCGGGTGGGGCAGGAGGCGGTCCTGCATGTCTGAGCCATCCCAGGAGGCAGCCGGGCCCAACGACAGAAATAACAGCTAAGTTTGATGATAGTGCTAGATCATAAGGAGAGATTATTTGCTTTTTAAGGCTTGTGTCTTTTTAATGATTATTTGCTTTTTAAAGTTCACCAATACTCTAATAGAGAGCTTTATTTTTTTAATTTTCTTTTTTCTTTTTAGAGACATGGTTTCTCTGTGTAACAGTTCTGGTTGTCCTAGAACTCAATTTGTAGACCAGGCTGGCTTTGAACTTACAGAGATCCACCTGCCTCTTCCTCTTGACGGCTGGGATTCAAGGTTGTGCCACCACTACCTGACTTTTTTTTCTTTCTTTTTTATGGTTTTTAGGAAGGCTCTCATTATTTAGCTCAGTCTAGCCTGAAACTTGCTAAGTAGCCCAGGCTGTCCTCTAATTCACAATCCTCCTGACTCAGTCTTCCTTTTCAGTGCCGTCAATACAGGCATGTGCTACTGTGCCTATCTGAGCGTTTTGATAAAATCAGGAGTTAAGGGAGTTTCCTATTTGAAGTCTACAGCTGAAGTCGCACGTCGTTTGAAGGGCTTAGCACCAACCAGTGACTGTAATCAGACGCTTCCAGGCTCCTCCCAGGGTGCGGATGCTTTCTATACTGCAAGGACATCTCAGGCAGTCGACAGCAGCACCATCTATTCAACCATAGAACAGGGCCGAAGCGGGAAGCTGACCACCAAATGGGACGTGCTGTTAATTCCTAAGTCTTCCTGCCTGCCGCTCTTATTGTTCCTGGTGCAAGGAGTTCTAATTGTTTATCTGCCAACAGCACTCAATTCGGATAAGGAGAAATAAATGAACATGGTAATTTGAGAGAAATAAATGCTGTGGGGAAACCGGGTGGGACAACATGACAGGGTGTCCGAAAGGGGCTGGCTGTGGCTTGTTTCTCTCTTGTCTGAAAGGGTGACATCTGAGAACCATAGCAGTCAGTCCTAGGAAGGCCTGGGTCCAGCCAGCATAAACTATAGCATAAGAAGACGCTTGGCGTCATCAAAATCTAGTCATGAAAGTTTCAGCCTGGGCAGAGAGCACCGAGCAGAGGAGCAACAGTGGGCAGGGCCAGGGCACATCCATCTTAGGAAGGCATCTCAAATTTTCCTCCAAAGATGCCCCAGCCTTCTTGCCAAAGCCCCTTCTAAACCATCACCGCCTAAATTAGCTTCTTTTGTGAAATCTACAGATGTGGTGTATTTACTCAGGCGTTTGTGAGCTATAGCTCTTGGGAACTAAATTTGGCTCACTATGTGCTTTTATAAAGAAAACTTTATTGGAACACAGTCATGGTCAGTGATTATATCTTGTCTATGGCTCGTTTTGAGTTACAAGGGCAAAACTGAGTGGTAGTGAGAGAAACTGTACTGTCCACAGGGATTGGGGGGGGGACCTGTCAAGTCCCATTCTTTGATACTGGAGACACAAAAATAATTGAATGTGTGAAGCAGAAGTATACATTCAGAACAGACTGTCTACACTAGTAGTTCTGAGTGACAGTTCCCCATCAGGAAGTATCCAAAGCTGTTTGTCTTCTCTAGATGGGCAGGCTTCCCTGGCTTCTCAATGACCCCCACATAGTATCTCTTTGGGTTAAGAAATCTTAGGGGACATATTTATTGTTTTTTAATTTTGATTTCTTAAAAGAACATTTCTAAGACCTGCGTGCTTGATACATATAAGGGATATCCGGATTGGTGTGTGTATGTGTGTGTGTGTGTGTGTGTGTGTGATGGACTCACAACTGTTCATAGTCGCCAAGGTATGAGAGGGCAGACTAACAAAGGTGTAAGCATTTTACTGTTTACCTATTTCCTGGGCCCAGAACAGTAACAGGGCTGTAATTCACTAAGTTTCTGCATAAATGTGATTTTCCACATGAGCTTTTACTTACTATATATATATAACTATGTGTGCAATCACATATTTGACTCAGTCTTTTCATCTGCAAAATGGGAACAGCTATCTAAGGAGTTCACGAACTTAAGCTCCTTATAAATGTGAGCATGAAGGTTGTAAGTACAGCTATATCTTAAGTGGAGTCAGCCACAAATATCTTGGGGATGACAAAGTGACAGCTTTTCAGGATGATATCCTGATGCATATTCGACATTCCAGTGGAAGGACATACATGTGACAGACTAAACAACCACACGCAAAGATGCATGTGTTTCTTCTATGGTAAGAACATAGTACTCCTAAGTTGGCCATGGCTACCAAAAGTGCCTTCTAGGCACTTTGGAAATGGACTGACTTTTGATGCTTTTAATTAATTCCTCTCCTTTAGGTTTCCTCAAATGAAGTTAAAAGAGCATCATACTGATTCTAAGAGATCAAGGAAGGGCACTTAAGAACCTTCCTCATATGGAGCCTTGGAAGATTGCGAGTCAAGGTTACTACTTCCATAAGGGCGTCTCAAACTGTGATGATGCTTTGAGCTTGGTTATCCTGCTCGGTTAGCTAACTTCCCGCATTTACATTTCCCTACGTTCCTAAGGTGAGCGAGATGCCTCATTTTATTGACTCTAAGATTCCAGTGCGAGATGCTCATTTTATTGAATCTCAGATGCCAAAATGAGAAGCCTTATTTTATTGACTCTAAATGCCAATGCGAGATGTCTTAATTTATTGACTCTCTCTCAGACACCAATGCAGGCCTCACAACACTTTTTATACTAATAAGAAAGAAAGAAGGAAACACTGTTGCTGTTGGATTCGGTTGCTCTGGATTATATGCTGCATCTCAGAAACGATAAATATGGGAAACATATGGGTCTTAGGATCAACTTTTTACAATATAAATGAAAACAAGGAATGAGATGGTATTTGTATTCAGCGTTCATTTGTGCTATATTTTTGCAAAGAAGCCCACCTATATGTTCATATAATATCTATAATTCTCAAGGTGAAACTGAATGACAGTAAAGGTTCTTTTTTATACTTTCTGTTATAATTTGTAGCAAATAAAGACTAGGGTACAGAGAGATTAGTAGTTAGTGCTGTGGAACCTGATGCTCAAGCTGCATTCAGGAGCAATTTTCCTGCCATTATTTATGAATATTTTTGAGGCACCACTGTTATTTTATGATAATCAACAGAGTACACACTTCAGGTAAAAGAAAATCCAACTTCACATGGATTTAAGATCAGCTTATGGGAAAAACGAATTAAAACACAAAGCATAATTTACATGACTTGGGATAAAAATGACAAGAACGACTATTTATGACACAGGGAGGCTTGTCTGTAAGAGACCCTGGCAAAGCGTTAAGAGCTTGAGACCGTGTCAGCTGGCTACAGGCCCTGAGCTGTAGCTGCAACTAGGGGAAGTTAGACATTCAGTGCCCATGATGGTCTGGTGGCTGAGGGATGAAGCCATGTGCACATCCTTGAGAGTGGAATATCTCAGGATGGGAGCTGGATGGTGAGGTCTGGAGTAATGAAAATGTGTGAGATTTGGGGAAATCTGAGAGCCACAAAAGGAATGAAGACACTTAGAAAGCCCGGACAGCTGAAGTGGAGTGCATGTCCTGAAAACCCAAGGGTAGGAACTGGAGCTTTTCTGGGGAGATGATGGAGCTGGTAGTTGTGGGGCACATAAGGCAGAGATCTACGTCATCGGGGTCAGAGAGGCATTTGGCTGGGCAGATAGACTACAGACAACAAAACAAGGAGACATGGGGATTATAGAGGGGCCATTGATAGGCTTCCTCTTGCAAGGTGACCACTTAGCACTGTTGAGGTTTTCCAAAGTACAGAATATTTCAGTGACGGCGATCAGGTAAAGGGTGGTTCTTGGCCTTGGCTGAGTTCTGAGCTTTATGAACAAAGGTCAATTGCAGAACAAGACCTTGTATTTATGAAAGCGGAGGTGGGGATCTGCTATCTACAGAAAAATCTAGCAATTACAGAATAAACTCCCAGGGTTAAGGAATGCAGTGTCGTCCAGCAATAATGTGAAACAGGCATTGCCATTTCTGTTCTGCTCTCGCAAAGCCGAGACTCAAAAGAGGTGAAATGACTTTCCAAGGTCATCATCATGGACAAGAGGTTTGCTGTCCAGCGCCAAAGCTTTTAACAGCATTACCTAGCCTCTGACGAATCCATTATGATCGAGGGATGAGCAAATATACCTCAAAAAGGGAAAAGAAAAGGGAGAATGGAGCAATGCTCCCATTTAACTGCTCTTAAAAACAAAATATAATTATTAAAATAATCACAAATATTATCTGGTCTATAATTTTCTAGCATTAATAAAAGAGTGAGTACTTAAACTGTGTGGGAAGTGAGATGTCCTTTGCCACCTCAGATGGACTCTGCCTCCACTGGTCTCTGCTTTATGGCTTAAACAAAAATGCTCAGTTGTATGCATGTGAGAAGGAGTGTGGCTGGGGGATCAGAAGACTTTCAGGACAGTCACACTGGTAACAGTGACTTTGGAGGCCTCCGAGCATCCTGGCATGCTTTGGCATCAGTAGGAAGACTTGGCTGTGGAGCTCAAACTCCTGCCGACAGCTGTCTGCAGAGACGGCTGGGGCGCACTGACCTTCTAAGCACTTTTAGTGGCTCTGAGATTCCCTACTCACTCTGCTCCTTCGCATCTTCTTTGTAGCTGGGAGAACTGCTTTTCTGCTCCACACAGCTTTCACCTTGACAAATACGACTTGGCTTAAGTGTCCCTGCAGCCTTTTTAGCTTGCTCTTCTCATAGCAAAAGCAGCGGGAGAAAAAAGAGAGCAGGAATAGGAAAATTACAATGACATGATATTCAGATCCTTACCCTGTCCTTAAGATTGTCCTTACCCAAATAGGATTTGATCTCCCTAGCAACCACCCTTCCTCACTCCAAGGCTGGAGCGTGACTGAATTTGCTCCATTTACGGTTACCTTTTAAGGCCAAGCGTGAATACCTACCTTGCTTAAAATCGGGGCTATGCCCCTTGTCAAAGCTCCCTCCACAGGTTCCTAAATAGCCGCAATATGTAAGAGATCTGTCCACTGAGTGACTCTGAGATTATTTTCACCTACAAGCAGTTATACTTGTCTTCAGGGGACCTTGCACCATAAATGTTTCTGGGTAAATAGGCCCAAAGCAGTTTATAAAACAGTCTCTGACCTCAAAGAAATGTACAGGTTTTAACTGGATCAGGAGATCTGGAGGACGGATGAAGGAAAAGACTGAAAACAGCTTTAAAGCACGTCACCCCGAGCTGGGCACTAACTAACTCTTGGGGAAGCTGAATTACCTACGGTTGGAGTTTGTTCCCATACAGCCTGTTCCCTAGTGTGTGGAACTGTGTTTGTAGGAGTACCCAAGGACCTTTCAAATCAGCGCTCAGCTCTGGGGGCTGCTGGGAAGTGTTTTCAAGGTGTCAGATGATGAAGGAAGGGGACGGCTGGGCAGATTCTTTGTGATACCACATCAGGAAACAGTAGTGGAGATACTGGCTTCCAGCTGGCTCCATGAAGGGGAAGAGGGAAAGAAAATATATTTGTTTTTTACTTTCTATGTATGGGTGTTTCATCTGCATGTATGTCTGTGTACCACTTGTGTGCTGGGTGCCCGTAGAGTTACAGATGGTTGCGAGCTGCCATAAGGGTGGCTGGGAATTGAACTCAGGTCCTCTGGAGAGTACCTAGTCCTCCTAACCACTGAGCCACCTATCCAGGCTCTGAATATTCATGAGTGGTCTATCCTGTACTTTAATTGGAGTGGGCACTGATGGAGTTTGTTATCTGAACCTCACTGCTGGCTTTTGGGTCACATCACACTGGTTTTGTTTTGGGGAACCTTCCTCCTTTATTTGAGATCCATATGTTTGAGAAATGGTTTGGGGTTTCAGGCCATGCCCATCAGTCCCTTGTTTTGCTCATTGTTCTTTGCTTCATGGAACTGCTACAGGGTTGTATGTATGATCTAAGCCTGATCAGTGCTTGGGATGCTGGGCAAAAATACTTTCTCTTTGATTGAGTAATGCAGTCAGGAAGTGGGTAGCCTTAGGCCCTGAAGGTAATCACACAAATATACAGGCATTTTCTAACATACTGTCAACCCTATGCTGCTATCAAATCCCATTGCAAGAATGAGAACATCAAGACTTCAGGGCATCAAGGGACTTAAAATGAACATTATACATGTCAGTCAAACTTCTGTTCTTTCTTTACCACACTGTCCTGTCTAAACAAGATTCTGACCTTCACTTCAACAATTCCTTATTAATCATGAGATCCAAAAACGAAATTTTCAGGACATATTTTGAAAGGGTTTTCTTTTATTTTCAAAAATTTGACACATAATGACTATTAGATGCTTGGAAGAACACAAAGTGCTTGAAGTAACAGAGACTACACCCTGTCAGCAGTTATAACTAGCTGTAAGATTTAGTGAAATGCAAGGAACATCCAAAACATTCTAAAAGAGTTCAAAATCAACAGCCCCGGGGTTTGTCTGTGGCAGACAAACTTGTTTGCACTGGCTACATAGGAGGATAATCTGGAGCCCTGAGTAGTTGTCATGAAGCTGTTTGCTTCTGAGCTGTTTGCACATTGAGTACAGCCGCTGGCTCAGAAAGTCCAGGTTAAGCACTGAGTTTTTCCCATCATGCTACAGTCAGGATGGGCTGCGGTCTTTCCGTCATATCGTGTGTGGGTTTTAGGTATAATTCCTTGCTTCAAAATGGAGTTCTCGGAGGAAACCTAGAATTCTTGCCTTGGAATTCAGAAGTAGGGTTGGACTCGGTCAGTAGTCTTCCTGCTGGGTTTCTGCAGAAACCCAGACACGGCCACGTTATCCACCAAACCCAAACTGTGCTGTTTGCTAAAACCTCCCAGATCACTCCTCTAGCCCATCAGCTGTCAGTGCTCTCCACGCCCCAGCTCTGTGTCTGATTTGTAGGGTGCTCATTCTGCTTCTTTGGAACATGCAGCCTGATAAACACATGCAGTTATTTTAGAACAAATAGTACAGTTATTTTAAAATGCTTATGAATATAGATGTTTTCTCTTAGAACAGAAAGTCTGGTAATCTTGTTAAAATGGTACAAGTTTAGTCCATAAAACATTCAGTCAACCATCTCATACACTAATAGTTAAACATAAACTCTGAAAGAAATTCCAGAAAACATTTGTCCTTTAGAGAATTTATTATTAATTTCAAAATACTGCTTCTCAAATAAGCCTATAACTAATTATACTTAGCAACCACTGACTTAACTTTCCAGCATGACCGACTGAATGAAGGGAAACAACGTATTTGCAAAGATGTGCACGCGTGCATTCCTTCACCACCCACTGATTACTATGACTGTCATAGTCGCAGAACCTACACTGCATTGCGTTTAAATGGGCCACAGTGGAATTCTTCCTTCCTGAATCTATTCATTCTATATCAGACATGAATCTAGTGCTCGGTATCCAAACAGGATAGAGTCATATTTCTGGTGTCTTTATGCACATAAGTGATAACAAAAATTATCACACACTGAAGGTATCTCTTGAGGATCTGAACTTTGTTCTATTTCATCACACTTCCTCAGGCAGCAAGGTATCTAAAACAGATGGTCTGTTCAGTAGCTATTTTTATCAGTATTTTATCAGGCTGTTGTAAAGGCTGTGGCTGAGGTTTTGAATAGAGACAGACATGTTCTAGTTTAAAAGACTCTTTTAGGTTGGCTAAAAGGAAACAAGAGTAAAATCAGACATGAGGTTCATGTAAGAATCTTGGTGAAGAGCCAGGAGGCTGTGGTGGACAGAGGAGAGGATGGATTTTTCTAGTGATGATTTGGGTACGTAGCCTGGAAGAAAAGAGGTAAGGATGACCCCAAGAAAGGTGGCAAGGATGGCTTGATCTACTAGAAGGACTGACTTACTGTTGGCTGAAATGAAGAGGCCCAAGAGGAGAGGATTAAGACTGGAAGATTTGATCTGGACTCTAAGTCAAAACACACACCGCAGGGACATCTTAACAATGCTGGTCACTGTGACACTACCCACGATAACTAACTCACAGCATCAGCCTAGGTGTCCACCAGATGAATGGATACAAAGAAAGTAGTACATTTATACAATGGAGTTTTATTCAGCCATGAAGAAGAGTGAAAGTATGCTGTATGTATGCTGGAAAAACAGACCAAGTAAAGATCATCATACTAATCAAAACAGCGAGATTCAGAAAGAAAAACATTTCATGCTTTCTCTCATTTGCAGATTCTATACTTTATATTAAAACATAAAACTCTATATTTGCAAATATATGTATTTTCCATTAAGAAAGTTTTCTCAAGTATATAATGTTCCTTTACCATAATTATCCCATGCTCTATGCTCTCCCATCTTTCTCCCACACTTCCCCACTGCTCTATCCCCTTATGCAAGAAATATATCTTTTGCATACGCAAAATGAAATACAGCACCATGTACAGCCGATGCACACAGACGTAAAACAGAAGTGCGTGCTTGGCATGTGCTGACGATGAGATGCCTGGGACACATCCAAGAAGAGATGCTGAGGAGGGAGCTTTGGGCGTATCAACATGGTAGGCCAGCAATCTGGGCTGGAAAAATCTGTGTGGACATGCGGGCAGCACTTTGATATCTGAGGATGAATGAGTGTCAGCAGGAAAAAGAGGCCCAAAGGCCGTGACTAACTCCGCCGTCTTCCGTCTTTGGAGGAGGGGAATCAAGAAGCAGCAAGAATGGTGTGAGGACAGCAAGGTGCAGCCCTGGAAGCCGAGCAAAGGAAGGCGCAGGAAGAGGGAGGATGACCTGCTGCACCCTACCCCAGCCTTCATCTCCAGGGACGCCACTCTCTGCCTTATACAAAGACTCGCCATTAATTAGCTTTCTTTTCTCAGCGGGAAGAGAACTCAAGAGCATCGCTTTTGTTTTCTTTTTCTCTCTTCAAACTCTTTGACTACTTTGAACAATGAGGAGAGTCTCTTACTTTGGAAACCCAGTGCCCCTACACACAGGAAAGAAGGAATAAAAACTTAACCTTCCGGCTCCCCAGAAGCTCTAGCTTCTTTTCTATTCTCTTCTATTGTGTTCTACTTAATTAAGAATAACGTTGTTCCCAACCCATTAAATTGATTTCACTAACTGCTAATTCGTCATGACCATAGTATTAAAAAACAGGCTTTCACAGCATCTGGCGGGGGCTTGGCCATTTCATTATTAATCAGAAAGATAATTCTATTCATCTTTGCTTTTCCCAGTGAACCTTCTGCAAAATCAATGCTTACCATGTACTGGTTGAATGAATAGTTTTGGGACCTTAGAGTCATGTTTTTTGAATGGAGCTCTATGGATTTTTGTTGTCCTTACTTTATTGATTGTACCCTGTGTGGAAAACCTTTCCTGCAAAGCTCTTTGTCTAGATGTGATTTGAGTCTTTTTGAATAGCTCCTGGAAGAGCTGGTGAAAACCACCCTCTGGGTGACATCCACCAGGAGGGTTACTACAACATGCAAAGCCAGAGAAGGCATATAAAATATGCATGCATTAGCATATTCTCACATATGAACCTTTTTGGGTCTGGCCAGTGGTGTTGAAAAAACATTTAAGAGCTCGCAGGATGGCTCAGGGTAAAGGCACTTGTTACCAAGTCTGAGGCCCTGAGTACAGTCTCTGAGACCCACACAGTGGAAGGAGAGAATTGGTTCCTGGAAGTTACCTTCTGATTACACACGCATGATGTGGTGCACTCCCACCATAGATAAATGCAACAGAGTTTTTAAAAAATGTAAAATTCAAACCAATTAAGCTCCCCTTAGCCATACTATAATCTATTATAATCTAAGAGATCTCAATATTTTAGAATAATCTTACTGTTAATATTGTAATTTTCATGGTGCTTCATGTCAAGATGAAACGACTGTCACCTTAGGAACAGGAGGAACAAGCTTCTATCCATTACCATAATTTGAAACAAACGGTCTGGAGGAAAGCGATGAGTACCAGTATTGTCTGACAAGCCTAAACATCTGATTAGAAACGATGTGTGGTTTAACCTGCACCTGCCACTCAATGGAGCTTCACGATGAAAGCCAGGCATGAAGTGAGCGCTCAACCAGTGAGAACTAAACTGAAAAGCTTCATACAGAAGACCTACAAAGGAACAAGGAAGGAGACAGAGTGTCCCGCTACTGTCTAACTCTCCTTCACACAGTGTGTACTTACAGGAAGGACTATGCTACACCAAAGTGCAGATTTGGGAATCAGGTCAATCGAGCACAAATCTGATCAACAAACATGGACTTTTGGTTTACTTACATGGCTTCCCTCTAACTTCAGGCTTTCAAATATAAAATGAGAATATATCGTAACTTAACAGGGATAAGACTGTAAGGATAAGGAAAATATAAATATAAAGTAATTTAGATTCTACTAAATAACATACAGAACACACTTCTTAAATATGATGACAGGGGCATGCCCACCAAATGAAAGCTTGTAGAGCATTTTGGAGGTGAAAGGGGCTTGGTCCACATGATTTTTATGTGGAGATCGTGTAATAAGGGATTGATAGTTAGAACTTCACATGGTGGAAATTTCTAAAGTCTATTGAATTCATGATAGAGCTCATCCATAATCGAATATACAACAAATTCAAGACTCTGAGCCTTGGTAGGGCTGAGAGAGATTGGTAGATCTGGGGGATTCTCCAGAGGCTTGGCTGTAGGGGATGGCAGACTGGCCAGGGGAGAAGAACAGAAGAAAACTCCAAATTTGTTTTAAGACACCGGTCTGCATAAGTGTGGCAATGGCGAGTCTTAACCCCACAGAGAGGTCACCCAGAAGCTCAGGCAGAAGTGAGACTGCCATATTAGAATAGTCTTTCCAGGAAAACTTCAGTTTTGCTTTTAAGGTTTCTCTATTGATTAAATGTGTTTCACCATCCACACAGCCACAGTCACATCAGGGTTTGATTCAATAGCTGGGCACTCTAGCCTAGTTAGGTGGCCATGCAGAAATAACTACCACAGGTAGGGACATAGGCAGTAGCTTGTGGGGCAAAGGGAAGGCTTTAGAGTTGGGTTGAGCCACCAGTTGTTACAGTGTTCCTCAGTTTCTGATATTTGGTTGAGCATGCTCTGTCCATTTTGTGGAGAAGTTATCATTTGGGTCAAGAGCCTACGTGTAAATACGAAGTCTTTACTTAGTTATACTTAGCTGCTCTAGATGTCCATAAAATCTTTCCAAAACCAAATCTCTGTGTTCTCCTTTGCACCCAGTACCTTGCAGACTGTCTGGCCAATCAAATTCAGTAACAGTTTTTTTTTTAAATTTCTTGTTGACAAATGATCAGGAAGACTTGAAGTTAACAGAAGCATCACGTCAAATGATATAAATAGGAATCCGAGAGGCCGATCTGATGTGGGATTCCCCTCTATATGCTATGAATATGTTTTATTACCATTGGTTAATAAAGAAGCTGCTTTGGCCTATGGCAGGGCAGAGCATATTTAGGTGGGAAAATTAAAATGAACGCAGGGAGAAAGAAGATGGAGTCAGGCAGATGCCATGTAGCTGCCCAAGAAGCAAGATGTGAGATAACAAACCATGAATCTTGTGGAAAAATATAAAATAATAGAAATGGGTTAATTTAAGGTGTAAGAGCTAGCTAGGAATATGCCTGAGCTGCTGGCCAAACATTATTCTAATTAATATAGTTTTGTGTGATTATTTGGGTCTGGGTGGCCAGGAGACAAAAGCACAGTCTCCATTTACAGGAATCTTTCCTTTAAACCTGTTTTCTAAGAGACCAATAATTCATAATGCCCTACCTTAATAAACATCAATACAGAGACGAACTACAGAAACCAAGATTTACTCTAAGAAGTTGAGTCACTGTAAAATAATTACTGCATTAAAAAAAACCAATTTGCTTAGAAGGCTGCCTTACCCACCAATTTCTAAGCAACTTAAGAGGAGAGAGGAAGTTGTTGGTCAGTCTCACAGACACTGCTGTTCCTACCTATAAACCCCATCCCAAAGTCAGTGGCCCATGAAGTGAAACAAAAGGGTTCATGAGATGCTTACCTACCTCAGCTGGGTTAGAACTGATTTATTCATCAAGCTAGAAGTGAAATAAAGAAACTTTCAATCCTGACTTTTCCTCTTTCAGTGGTGAGGAAGAAACCTGGTATTCAAAGTGTGTGGGTAGAGTGGACCTCGGCAGATTATGGTTCAGTGCATGGAGGAGCCGGGGTGTGTGTGTGTGTGTGTGTGTGTTCACATGTGGGTGTGTATAGGCAGGAAGGCAGGAAGGAGATCTATGTCCAGCATTCAGAAGCAGGGCTTTGGAAACATCCAAGAAATTGCACATGTGTGTTTCCATGGAGACCTTCAGGTCTCCAAAGCTGCAGTTCACAACAGGGCCTACTGAAGCCAGGCCAAGGGAGCCCTATTACCAGATCTGAGCAGGCCCAGTGAGGAAAGATGAAGCCTGTCATTTCACCCAGCACACTTCAAAGTACAGTTTATTTATCACAGGTCCTTAGACATATTTTGCAGAAGTGGTTTCCAAGAAGGACTGGAGACACTGAATACGGGACTGCTTGCTTCGTGGAGATTCCAGGATGCTGCTGATAGGAGCGTGAGAATGTCACTTAGTCTTACAGCTTGGCCGTTTTTCTTCATGTGACTTCTAGTTCCTCCATCCCGTGGCAAACCCTACCACTTACAAATGAAGGTGCTGACACACAGAATGTAATTAAAGTTGGCATGAATGATAAGCAGTAGGACTTAGTCAGATTTCATGTCTACTTCTTGACCAGTGAATTTTCCACCTGGTCACACCACACATCAATCTATCTACTAAGCCCTACAAAGGGAAAACCCACCAATGAATACATATTAATTCTTTCAACAATCTTGGAAATGGCTTCAACCTCTCAATATAGATACATACAAGGGGAAAATGTGTTTAGAAGACTCTTGACCGAAATCAATATTAGGATCACAGAATTTGTGTCAAGTCTGTGCCAGTATATTTCCCAAGGTATTACTGTAAATGAAATTGTGTTATAGAGGCTAGTAATATGATGGTTAGTAAAAAATAGACAAATGCCTTACATTTGATTCCATAAACCTTGAGCATGCCAACAGTTTAGAACACTGTGTGGATGTGCTATATGCATGAGTTCATGTGTGTGCATGTGTGTGTGGGGGGCTGGAAGCTGATGTCAGATGTCTTCTTTACTGTTCTCCAGCCCATTTCTTATTTGAGACAGGGTCTCTCAGTGAACTTGGACTTTACCTATTCTGACTGGGCAAGTCTATCTGGGTAGCAAGCTCCAGCCAACCTCCTGCTTCTATAGCCTCACTGCTAAAATTATAAATATGTGTCAGGGTGTTTGGATTTTTCCATGGATGCTGGCAACCCGAACTCTTGTCTCTCCTACTTGTTGCTGCAGGTACTTTACTGCTGAGCAACCTTCCCAGACCTGTATCAACGTTTTGATAGTAAAAATTAGGAGGGAAGAAGGGCCTATTTATGTTTATAAATGATTGTCTTTGGATGTAAGACTAACAGGGCCCTTGCTAACCACACACACACGCTACTATTACCTCTCCCTTTAAAAATCCAGTGTTCCGCGAGGGGTGCGCCCACTCACTGAGACGATGAGGCTGATCTAATGGGAGCTAACCAAGGCCAGCTGGACTGGGACTGATGGGGCATGTGATCAATCTGGACTCTCTGAACGTGGCTGACAAGGAGAGCTGACTGAGNAGGGAATTGGGAGGAGGGGAGGAGGTGGAAATTTTAAATAATAATAATAATAAAAGATACTTAAAAAAATCCAGTGTTCTCCTGGCCCCTGACAAATCCACAGCACACAGTACAGAACAATGTTTTCCCACTATGGAATTGAACCACCTACAGGGAGCAATACCGCTGGTGCCCTTCACATGAGAGAGGCTTGGCTAAGGCTTGGCTAATGGGGCACACTGGTCCTGTGAGAGCTCTTCAGGGACCCTGTGACCTCCTGGCAGTGCTGGCTGTCTGCAGTCCCCATGTTTCGCTGCAGAGAAGAGTGGGCTTAGCTTCCTGCTCACGCCAGCAAGCGTGTGTGTAGAGTGAAAGTCTATGGGTTAACAGACAAGCATTAAGTTAAATTCCATTTATGACATCCTATAATACTTAATAGAATCCTTTCTGAGTGAGAATTAGACACATAGGAGAACACACTGGAGGAGCTGGGAGTACGGCTCAGTGGTAGAACACGTACTTTGCAGGTCTGAGGCCCCAAGTTTGACCCCCAGACACATGTTTTCTCTTGTAATGTCCACAAGGAACATTTTTTCCTGAGAAGGAGCTATTTCCTAAGTAATATAGAAGCAAAAGGCAATGTGATTTCCTAGTTTCTGCACAAGCTAGACAAGTTTCTCAATATGACTCGAAGAACTCTCAAACAGTGCATAGTGTTGCCAGGCATGAGGGCAGGCAGTGGGGGCAGCTTCCATCCAGAGGGACAGGGGACGCTGACCAATGGTGGTTGAGTTTCTTTTAAAAAATGTATTTTTAATGAGATTGTTTTTTACAGTATTTAAAAAAATGAAAAAAACCCACAGGAAACATACACACATACCACAAAAACACAAAATCTGAAACCATAAAATACAAGTAAAGGCCAGTAAGAGAAAACTATGCCCAAACAAAAAAAATGGGACAAAACGTCTATACAAATACCATGAGTTTGCTCTGTGTTGGCACCTGCTGCTGGGCACAGGGCCTGCCCTCAGTGTGGTTTGCCCACCCAGTGAGGCTCCCTTAGGGACAACTGATTTTCCCTTTGCAGCGTTTGATTTTCTTGCCAGTTATATTGGGAGTCAAAATTTTCTGTGAATGAAGGGATAAATTTGTCTTGTGTTTACGAAACCACATTTTCTTTTGCTCTTACACAGCAACCAAAAGGCGAAATATGAATTTTGTGTGGGAGGTAGCTGAATATCAGGTATTTAAATGGGAAAATTATAGCACATGTGATCAGTAAGTGTCGATGGAAACAGGGACACATGACCTGATTCTTGGGGGGACATCATCACAGGCTCATCTGGGAGAACTTAGTCCAGAAGCAACTGGAATGCACTTCTTAATTTTAACAAAGTTGTAGCCCAAAAAACACAGCACGCCTTAGTGCTAATATTTTATTATTGCCTGAACTCAAGCAGCAATGTAAAATAACTCATTTCTAAAGGAGCTGATGATAAAACACACACATACATATGCACATGCCAAAAACATTGATGGAAATTCTGCATTTATAAAAACAATTTCTGCAGTTTTTGTAGCTCATTAAGAGGCAAAAATTTTTGTTTTAAGACTATCTGTTATAGCACCTATTTGTTTTCTAATTTAAGAATATTAAAAAATTATATTGTTAATTGAAATATTATTATGTGACTGTCTTCCTTCCCTTTCTTCATGTGTCCAGCCCTTTCCTCTAAACCCCTCCCAGGTCTGTCCACTCTCAAGTTCATAGCCTTTTCCTCATCACTCATATATATTCAAATATTGGCATAAATACGTACATATTACATAGATAAACATGGAAATGTTTAAACATAAATTACTGTGTGCTCAGACATGCACTATCTTCTATTTTAATAGAGTGGAATTATATGGTGAATATGCCCAGCTCTTGGCCTTTCTCACTCAATAGCACAAACTTACCATCTTTGCATGACAACATGTTTCAGTCCACCTCATTCTTGTTAAAGTTAGGAACTCTTCATTGTATGAGAGAGTTCATTCACTTAACAAATGTTTACTATTCATTTGCTGTGTATTCAGCATACATTCAGGTAATGGAAACACAAAATCAGGCAAAACCAACTCACTGGCCTCATGGAGAAACCCCCTACCATCTCATACTCATACTAAAGGAGGGCAGAATCAACACAGGGTCACATTTTTTTCCTGAAGGGAGAGGATCTCATGAGGCCTAGTCATACATTAAGAATTATAGGCAGCTAAGGACTACTGAGAGAATCAGCCTCTCCCCGGTATGAGCCCCCAGATTAGTCAATACAAAGCAGTCAGTCCGGAAGGGACATATTACAACAAAAATGGGCACAGCAGGATGCATTTATATATCTGTGCATATATGCATAGGCACATGTATATACATAGATACACACATATACATACATATACGAATGAACTCAAGCACACACAGAACATAGCTGGAGGAAATGCTACCTACTGTGAAGATGAAGGAGTACGCACAGGTGGAAGGTTTTTAACTTTCAACTATATGATTCTATATATATGATTCTTTACTATTTGAGTTTTCCCCGCAATTAGCATGTGAAACTTTCATTAAAAATATGAATTATGTGGAAAAACTCTCAATCTACAATTCCTGTCCTGTCAGGATTTTGCATTCATGTTGTCTTTGCATTGTCTCAACCCCAAGGTAAAAATGCCATTAGGATCAAAGACCTAAGGAAAGATTGAGTCTCCTAGGGGACTAAGGATCCTGAGGTGGGGAATGAGCATTATAGAATATACTTTGCTTCCCAATTTCTTCAGATGGAATTTTATATCCAAAGTGAAGAGCATCTACACTTGACTGAACGCAAGAACCCATATGTTCCAAGGCAGTCTGTACCACTTATTTCCAATGAGATAAAATAGCTTATTTCAACTTTGAATTTCCCTATTGGGTTCAGACGATTTGGCTGTTTATCCAGCAGCATCCTACTTAAAAATAGATAGCATGACATTTGTGGGTGCTTTAAAGCATACCCATTGGGGGAAGGAGCAGAGCACTCACGCCACACTTATCATTTCTATTATGTAAGAGTGGGAATGGTTATGAAATGAAGGCTTCATGGAAACACTCTTCCTCTCAGCTATGAAGGGCAACTCTTCAAGAGTCAGTAGCATTTGCTGGCTGTACAAGGACACAGCAACTGAATATTACTACTTGGTGATTACAATTAATGTAATGGAAATCCACTTGTAGCATATGGAGATTTTCTTTCTTCTGTCATCCTCCTCGTTACAGACTTTCTACCCACCAACTTATCAACTAGTAAGTAGTTGCTATATGTCTGCAAGTGTCTGCTATATGGTAGGCAATGTCAGTATGTAACGGAATACGCAGGTGACACTGAGAATATTTTACGAACCTGGGTAATAACATTTGTACCAATCTCTCAAATGTAATTGGTATGATTAATATCGACCTTACGCCCATGGTTACACAATTCCACAGACAACGGGGACAAGAATTAAAATAGGCTGAACCCAAGGTATGCTGTCATCGGAAATACCAAGCTGGAGCTCTACTGGAATCTGAAGGGTTGAAATCGTGGTTCCAATCTGGCAGCACTGCTGATGGCAAAGGACAGGGCCAGAAGGAAATGAAACCCCAAGCACTTCTTTCCCACATACCGTAACATGCTGCTCTTGGCATCTTACTGATTTTTTTTAAAAAGATATATTTTGTGAGGAAATTTCATTTCCTGGGTGATATGAAGGAGGAAATCAGGTCTGTGTGAGGAATCTGATAGGGTCTTCTTCACTGGGCAACATCTTTATCACCAGTTTTATCAGTGTTTTCTGGGTGCTCATCAAAGGCAAGAGGGTGAGGTCCGTCTTCCTCCATCAAGTGTGAGCTTTACCCCAGCAGCTGTCACTCACTCTACAGGTGGATGGATGGTCCCACTGAGGAGGAAGCAAACCGTTCGTCCTCTGGGTCTATGACTTGAATACTTAGCTGTTCAAATCAGACTTGCCACCTGCTCCTTCCCAGGGTGAACTGGTGACGTGAGGTCATCCCAGTGAGTGGCGAGGTTAAGGGCAGAGAGTCCTCTAAAGTCCATTTTTTCATGTCCCTCTAGAATTTACCATGCGGCAGCTTAAATGCCTCCTGCCTGAGACACTGTCTCACCAGTCCTGCGGTTTTTCCTTTCCTCAGATTCCGCAAGTGCTTTTAATGGACTGGGTGTCCCCACTTAGAAGAAGGGTTTTGTGTTTTCTTTTCAATAGCACGGTCTGCTCCTGAGCACCCTGTGGCATTTTGTAAAAGTGTTAACTACTAACGATGAACAGCCTAGCAGGCCCTTGGTTCCCCGGGGTGATGGGAGGACTCAGATTGAGGGGAAGAAACAAAACCGTTTCCAACACAAAGGCAAGAGGTAGCCAGCCTCTCATTAGATCCCAGCTGTGAGACGTGAAAAAGGTTGCTAAGAAAATGATGCAGGGATTTTCTGTCATGGAGTCACGTGTGCGAATCAGGTTTCCAAGATGTGGTTCCATCTTCCTTCCAATTTGGGGTGCCATGATAGATGCAACAAGATTTTGCAATCCAACCAAATATTATTCACTTTCTTCTTGACCTCTTGTGTCTAAAGCTGCACTGTAGCGTTAGATCTCTCTCTTCAATAATCCAGACTGCTTATCTCCTATAAACATACATTTAATTGACTTACGTGTTTAAAACTCATTTTCCCTTAAAGATGCGAAGACTATTACCTGCTTCCTCCCTCTCAGTACCCGTATCTAGTCCCTACTTGCTCATAACTCAGGTATGAGTACAGTAATCTTAGCAAGTGATGGAGACAGCTGTTCCTATAATTTATACAAATGTAGCCTCATTTTCATAAACAAAGCTTTGAAAAGTTTGGACTTATAAAAACATTAGAAATAATTGATTAGTTCATTTTCACTTTGAGGGTTTTTAGGACAAAACTCGGATGCTGACAGCCAAAGACGGGATGAGGGCAAACACTCAAGAGTATTCTTATGCTTATTAAACATCTCCATTTTGTTTATGTTTGTAATGAAGCATCTACTTATAAATTTTGAATCGAATATAAAAAATTTATGTTTTCTAAAAAAATATTGTAAAACTTCTGTTCCTTTTGCCATATTCTGTTCTCAGTGGGCTAGGATGACAGAGGGCTTCCTTTCTTTAGACACCGATGGGGTGCCATGAACATTGCTATTTTCTTCATCCTGTGAAAATTGTGACTACAGAATACAATTAGTGAATCAGTTCATCCATGCATCCATCCACATGTATACAGTCTGTCCTGTATGCCAAGGAGGCCAGGAGCAGAAGGCAGTGTCATGGTCTGATATTTATTCCCCGGAGTCTTTACGCCCATTGAAAGAATAGGTGGAATTACTGTAGAAGGAAGGAACCAAAGTCTGCAAATGTACTGTAAATAGGTAAAAATCAAAACATATTTATTTATAGTATTGGCACAGAAACTAGTTCAAGGTCATCCTCGACTTGAGACTTGGAATATGGGCCAGACATTGCCAGTTAGGTAGAAGGAGAAGAAAGGTTATATGTGGAAACAAGACCATGTGTGTTTTCACAACATAATATGCAAACTGATTGTGATATATGGAGAACTCACAGGAAACAAAGTTCGCTTCTAACAATAGTCTTGACTTGGTTGGAAGACCTAGGAGGTATTTTTAAGGCTTTTGTTCCTTGAACTGTCCGTGCATCCCTAATGAGGCACTGTGAACACTAGAAAATGGCTGTTTTTCTTGTTTGTTGTCGTCTGGTGTGTTTCTGGGACACAGATCCTCTTTCCTTTCCTTTCTTTTTTTGCGGGTTTCTTTGTACAGCCCTGGCTGTCCTAGAACTCACTCTGTAGACCAGGCTGGCTTTGAACTCATGGAGATCTGCCTGCCTCTGCCTCAGTGCTGGGATTAAAGCTGCGCACCACCACCACCCAGTGATAGGTCCTCTTTTCTAAGATTCCCAGTTGTTGCCTAGATAAATTTCACCAGATGACACTTTTTCTTTTCCTGAATGGAACAGGATATTTCACCATTTCCCCAGCCACGTGATGCTGTGGCCGTTCCCTCATTTGCTACTCACGGTTGCTCTCTTCAGAAACTTCCACATGTTAACATTCAGGATCTCCACAAACGGTCTGCTCCAAAGAAGGTTCTCAGCTGAGGTGTGGTGGTCCATCCCTTCCCATCCCTTCCCATGCACTGGCTATCTCGAGGACCGCTGCACCTCAGTCCACCACCCCTGTAGCATCATCTACATCACATTAATGTCCTATTTCCCTCTATCAGCTCATTTGAAGAGTCGTCTTTCATTTCTCAAAATGCCACCATCTCTATCCGTTCTCTCTGCTGTGTACCCATGTCATCACAGCCCATCCACTAGCACACAACTCACATTCATTCGCTCACAGTTCTGTAGGTCAGAAGTCCAGACAGATTGTTGAACTGATAGGCCCATCCCAGCAGGGCTGAGTGTCCTTCCTTGCCTTTTTAACTGCCTAAAGTAGCATTCCTTGGCTCATGGCTTCTCTATCTTCAAAACCAGGAGTGTGGCATCTTTAAATATCTCTGTTTCTTGAGTCAAATGGACTTCTGTAGTCAAACGTCTCTCTACCATGCCACTTATGACTATATGTATTTAGGGCCCACCCAATACGATTTACTTAATGTAATCACATTTGCAAAGTCCTATTTACTATGAAGATAACCAATACACTCCTAAGACCATGATATGGCCGCATGGGCGTTCGCTCCTGTACTTACTGAGGCCACTCACACCACCGACTGACTACTCTGTGCTCACCACCATTTCATGATGTAGACATCACTATCACCTCCATTGCATGGATGAGGAAACTGGAGAACATAGAGGATTTCAAGATAGCTGTGCCCCAAATGCTTTCATTCATGCTCCGCACAGTGTTGGTATGTTAACGTGTGTGTTGATTTGCACAGCAGGGGCTCTGAAGATTATCATGGCCAGTACAAAGCGGAAACTTCTTAGACATTGTACCTTTCCCGTCCCCAGCTGCACTCCCAGGTGTTTCTTCCATAGAGAACGCTGCCAACTAGGGGGCTGGGTGGTAGCAACTAAGCCTTTGCTTCTCCAATAAAGAGTAGCGGAAGCTCCCTGGGTTGGCTAACATCAGGCTGAGGTTGAGAAACACTGGGGACTGACCGAGTTTGGGCAAAAAGTGCTATGGAAAGAGTAATCACAGGGCAAGGCCTGGAAAATGATCCCTGCACAAAAGAACAATGGAAACAAAGCAGAGACGGGCAGGTCAGCCACTTCGTCTGTACAGGAAGCAAGGAAGGTTCCTGTAGACCCTGTGGATGGAGGAGCTGAAGGAGAAAACAAGAGAACAAAGAAAGCCATAGTACAAAGAAAGTGCTTCCCAGCCAACAATAAGGGAGAAATACTCCCAGGGCAGGGTGGACTGCTGGATGTCAGGAAGCAAAGGAACACTGGTTGCTACCAAAAAACTCGGGCTTTTTCTATATGCACAGCACATCAAGAACAGGCCCCTTTCTCTCATCCTAAGAAGGCAGAGGATTGCAACATGGATAGAAAGAGTTGGTCCTTGGAGTCAAACACACTGAAGGGCCAGTTCTTTAATAACAGTGTCATAAATGGCAGGCCCCTCATTTACAGAATGGCAGAAGAACCATCCTGGCGTTATCCTTCCAGGGCTGAATAACATCCAGTTTTTGCAGCCCCAGAAGACCACAGGTCTTTAGCACTGCACCTAGATGGTATGTATTCAGACAGATTTTACTGTGTAGGGGGCAGTGTTCTGGATCATGGGCCACAGCCATCAATGAGACTAGGCACCAGTTTTCATGGAACTACTAGGCTAGAGGAAGAGATAGCCACGGGACGAGCAATTCCACACACAACAGGAAGTTCATAGCAGAGAAGTGATGGATGCTATGTGGGCATGATGGAAGAGGGGGCCTGTGATGAATCATCTTCATTGTCCACAGGACTGGAATTGGAATCACCAAATGTGTTTATGAGGATGTTCCTAGTAAGGTTTAACAGAGGAGGAAAACCCACCCTAAATGTGAGCGACACCATCCTTCAGACTGAATACAAAGGAGAAGAGAGCTGGGTGCTGGCATCCATTGCTCTGCTTCCTGACTGCAGATGCAGTATGGCCAGCAGACTCACATGCCTGCTGTCATGTCTTCCCTGCCACCAAAAGCCCAAGACAAACTTTCCCTTGACTGGTTTTCTGTCAGGAACTTTGCTACAGCAATAAGAAAAGCAACTAATACAGCATTTGGCTCCAATCCGGGCCATCAGGGAGGACTTTCCACAGGCAATGACATCTCATATGAGACTAGAAGGTTGAGAAAGGGGTCAGTACAAAATAGGGAACGAGGCAGACGGAAAAAAGAATCAACGGGGAAGCAGCTTGTGCGAAGGTCTCGGGTGAGAGTACATGATGCCTGTAAGCGAGGGAAACAGACCAGGATGGTGGAAGTGCTGAGTGGATGTGGGAGAGGAAGGAGACGCAGGAGCAGGAAAACTGTCCCAGTCATGTTACCCGTCACATTAAGGAATCTCAGTTCTATAGTGGGGGTAAAGAGGAACCACTTAATGGCCACCCTTTTCTCTCCCCCCCACCTCAATCTCTCTCTGTATGTCACAAGGCAGAGTGAGTGTGCATATGTGCACATGCGAGAGCCTCACTATACCGCTCAAGCAGGCCTCAAGACTGCTGTGTCACTAGGGTGGCCTTGAACTCATCCTGTCATGGCCTCTCACTTTGCCACATGTTTGACTCACTGAATGATTTTTTGGCAGAATGATTCCATATGTATTTCAGAAAGATCACTTGGTTCTATTTTCCAGAGTGGAGTGGATCGAGGGAGAACTAACAGGAAGATCTACCCCCCTCAATAATCTAGGCATGATGGAGATCCCCCCAATAATCTAGGCATGGCGGAGATTCCCCCCCAATAATCTAGGCATGGCGGAGATCCCCCCAATAATCTAGGCATAGCAGAGATCACCCCCCAATAATCTAGGCATGGCAGAGATTCCCCCCCCAATAATCTAGGCATGGCAGAGATCCCCCCCAATAATCTAGGCATGGCGGAGATCCCCCCCTCAATAATCTAGGCATGGCGGAGATTACTAGACATGATTAGAATACTAGGATATCGGCAGAAGAACGGAGAGAAACATACAAGTAAGCTGTCCAGAGTTCAGTGGTTTTCCTCCTCATTCATCTCTTATAAGTGCCATGAAGAGAGGACATGAGAGTAAGGGAAAAGGGAGGAGGCACCAGAGATGTTTCGTAAGAAGATTGAAGAAGAGAGACATGGAGAGGAAAGGAACCAGAAAGACAGAAGTGGGGAAGATCGAGAGACTGGAGCAGGAATAAGAATGATAAAAATTGATACCTGTGTATGAAGAAATCTCATACCAAAACCCATTACTTTCCACATTGAAGCAATAAGAACAGAGAGAAGCAGGCTACAGAGGTAAGAGAAGATGGATGGCATGGAGGACATTGGCTACAGTTGTGGATCTGATATACTTTAGCTTTGTATCCTGGTATCCTTGGGTTTTACAGTTTGTGAAAAAAAATAAGGCCATATTGACAATAATAGCCAATTCTAGACATATTTTAGTCTCTCTCGTCTTTGTTCTCCCTGCGGCTGATCCTCATTGTGCTCAGGAATGAGCTTCACGTGTATTTGGAACAAATCTGCTTGCTGCCTTCTGTCGGGCTGCTTGGCCACAGTGCCAAGAACTTTTTATGATGATGGACCATCTGTACCAAGTGCCACCTGATCACTACTGTCTGCAGCTGGTGGCTGTTCCTGGTCTTTGTGCGTGAGAGAGCAATGTGGGGGTGCTGCTTTATCCCATTTCCTCTATTATAACACTGAAAGAATCAACATTCAACTGCGTAAAGAACACATGGCTTGCATGTGCCATGGCCAAAAAAACAACCTCAAAGGGCAGAAATGTTTATTCCTTACACACTACAGTCACTGTAGTGACAAAAGATCATATGAGCGGTGAGTGGTGCTGACCAATCTTGCTCATTTTGACCACTGAGTTGGTTTTAGGAAACAATAGTGGATAGAAAGTCATGGGGTGTGTAAGTCTTATTTCACCAGCGGCAGGAATTGAATGAGACAATTTAGTGATCACACAAGGCTGTTCTCTACTTCCCACAGCTTTCAGATGGACATGGGGCAATCTATGACTCTGAATTAGAGCCACTTTAGGGAAGAGAAAGGGGGAATATTAGAAAAAAGAAGGGAAAACAGTGCCTGAGATAGCCAAGGGAACTTTAGAGAGATGAGCTGTGAGCAAGAATGTGGAGGAAAAAGGGGGAAGATAAAAGAAAGGCTTTTCAAATCCCAAACGTGTGCTTGGAGAAAGCTCTACACACTGAATAGCTGTGAAATTTAACATATTTTAAAACTGTGCAATATGAGTAGGTAACATGTGCTGTGTTGCTCTAAAAAATAAACTGTGAGAGACTAAAATTCCATGCTCTTACTTACTAAACTAGTATCTCAAGAGGAGTGCCTCAAATTTGTAGGTGGGACTTGGGAAATAGTTTAAGTAGTATTAAGCTCCTATTGGTGGATAAACGTTTGTTGTCCACACTTTTCAAACCTTGTTTATACTCCCAGAGATAATGGAGTCCAGAGTCCGTGGTGAGGAAGCGAGAGAGATTGGTATATGTAAAGTCACTGTGATGTTTAGAGCTTTAATAAACAAACCTGGGAGCCCCCAGGTCACTTCCCATACAGAAAACCAGAGCGGAAAGAAGAGACGAGAGGGACAAGAGGATAGTTCCTTTCTATTTCTCCCAAATCCCCATGTGCTCGGCCGTTTATGAGTAGACCTTCTAATGCCTTTTGAGGTCACCTACTTTGGGAGACTCGCGTCTGTTTTTCAGACGACACAGCCGTGCGATCCCAGAATGCCTACGAACAAAAACCCTGCTTATATTTTCCTACCTTGTCATCCTTTTAGACTGGATCACAATTTCTTCTCTATCTTTATAAACCCTTGCTTGTCTCAGGGGTTCATGGAAGGATTCAAACAGAACAAGACTCCCGTGTTAAACGCACACACACACACACACACACACACACACACACACACAGCAGAACTGCCAAGGGAAGCCAACCCAGGGACTACTTCTTCACTTCTTGTTTATGAGATATTATAGATTATAGTCAGGGTAATGAGAAAAGTCTCAAATATGATGGCTTCGACTTCCCTGAACTTGGGAACAACTACGTTTTCCATACATACTGAAAACATTACAGCCATAGACAATGAAGAAAGTTATAGAAAAATTCACATTACCACTACACTGGCATTTTTAAAATATACTCCCACAAAATCAAATTCACCTAAACCAACGCTGTGGAGTAATTTTAGCAACTGAAAATTACTACCTTTTCTAGAATAACACATACTTAGAAATGAAACGGTTCAGAAAACAACGTGATGTAGATATAGCCTGCTTTCCTGAGAACAAATTTTACTGTCAATTTATATTACACCATGGTAAACATTAATAGTCAATGCTTAAATACTTTAGTCAATCATGGCTGAATCTAAGTATTTTCCTGCTTAACTAAACTCATTCTGTGCCACAGATGATTAAAAAAAATACGACATCATTCTTATTGAAAGCTGTGTCTCTCTTTGATATCATAAGCTGTCATCTCAAGAGGGCACAGTGGGGAAACTTGTTACAAAATTTTCATCCCAAATTCACAGCCAGCATTAAATGTGAGGTTTGTTCCATTATGCTAAAAGAAAAACTATAGATTAACACAGAAATCAAGCATGAAGAAATTATTTCCTTCCCACCCCCAGCCCAGCATTCCTACTAGCTTACCTTATTAGCTGAGACACCAAACAGAATGTCCTTATGGAAAATTAAGTTCATTATTCATGTCAGCTTTGATTTGGTGTATGCACGCAGCTGAGAGCCTCCAGCTTCTGCCTATGATTTGCTGAGGCAAAGTGTGTGAGTCAGGCAGTAAACACAGGGCTGGGGGTGGAGGGAGTATGCCGCAATGATCTGCTCACAAGTCCCCACTCGCAACTTTCCAGATTCATTCACATGAAGCTGAAATCAAATCCACCCGTGGATGACAGTCTCTTAGGGGACACCCCAGCCCAGGTGTGGAGAGCAGTGGATAGGCGCTTGCTTTGTGGGTCACAGTCTTAGCAAAATGACACTGCTCTCTTTCATTATTTTGGTGAGTTCTTGGGGTGTTGATTCACCTTTCAACATATATGGGGGTAATTACCTTCTGTCAGAGAGAAGGCCATATGAGCTACAGAGTCCTGCAATTTGTAAACTACAGCACACCTGGCTGTCTCTGTAGCAGTGAAATGCTCGATGCAGTTCTCAACTTTGATGGTAGTGTGTACACACACCAAGCGGATAGAACATCAACATGACAAACACACAGAGAACTTGGAGATCCAGAAGCCAAATATCAACAGCTAAACATTCTCTGCACAGTATTCTCTTTTTTAGAAAAAAAGTGGAAGTAATACTGCTTTATTCATGAATTTTATCTAGAACAACATCGAGTGAAGTTAAGCTTTCTCAACCAAAACTTCCAATCACAGCAGGAAGAGAATCTCTGGGTTATCGGTGGGTCAGAATAACATGACTAACCAATGTAAGCAGGCATGCTAACCTATACCCTGTGGGCTGCATGGACCACAGAACACCTCTGTGTGTGCTCAAGATGAAATCATTAACTCAAAGCATGAGATTTGAAGGAGAATTTTTTGGTAACTTGATGATGTGGTTGTCGAGTGTGAACTTCAGAGGTGATCATGTCCCTCTGTAATGTTCGTCCCTGCCTGGAGCCTCAGAGCTGAGAGCCTTTCACCTTCTTGTTTTTGGCAGCATATGATGTCAAGTCTGAGAGTTCTCTCCTGAATTAATGAGTACTGTTGCCTTTAATGAGAGCGATCAACTTATCTTTAAACATTTAGCAAATTTAGTATGTGATACCGTTGTTACATCTTTTAATATATTCCAGGAGAAATGAAAGTAAATGTCCATACAGGAATTTGTATACAGAGGCTTTCATAGTTCTATGTTCACAACAGCCAAAAGTAAAAACAGCCCTAGTCTCCAGCTAACGAATGGCTAACACATGTGCAGTAGAGCCATAGGAAATGAAGTAGTGATATGTGTTGTAAATTTGTTGTGCATACCATTCGTAAGAATCCCAATACAGCCAGGCTGTGGTGGCACGCCTTTAATCCTAGCACTCGGGAGGCAGAGGCAGGCAGATCTCTGTGAGTTTGATGTCACCCTGGTCGACAAGAGCACCAAAGCAACAGAGAAACCCTGTCTTGAAAAACAAAAACATAAAAACCAAAAAAAAAGAAAGAAAAAAGAAAATAAAAATAAATAAAGAAGAAAGAATCCAAATACAAAAGATACGTTCTATGTTTATGGTTCCATTTATAATGAAATGTCCAGAATAGTGGACACCACAGTCTCAGCACACAGATCATTCACGGCTGTGTTAGACTTGAGATAGGGCTTGGTGGGAAGTGAATGATACAATACCAGGATGAAAATGCTTTCTCCTTAGGCACGTAGTGAAGACTGTACAACTTAGGGACTGTACTAAATAAACTATTACACATCTTAAATAGGCGAACTTCATGTTCAGTGAATGCAAACTCTGTAAGGAAGAAAGTGAAATCACTGTCATCTAATGCTTATTGTCACATGACTTATCTGTATGCAGTTAATCCTGCATGAGACAGAAAGGAAGAAGTGAAGAAAGAAAAGGTGACTCCAGCAAGGAGCCTCGAGGACTAGAGAGATGCAGAGTTGAACACATATCCACGTGGTGTTTCATCGTGTCCCTCCCTCCCTCCTCCTCTCTCTTTCTTTGAGGTATAGTCTGACTATATCCTAGGCTTGTTTAGAACTTGTGTTTTTCTTGCCTGGGCCTCATTAATTCTAAGATTATAGGCATGTGCCACTGTGTCTATCTTATAGTTAATTCTCTCTCCTCTCCCATCTCCTCCTCTTCCTCTTCCTCTTCCTCTCCCTCTTCCTCTCTTCCTCCTCCTCTTCTTCTTCTTCTTCTTCTTCTTCTTCTTCTTCTTCTTCTTCTTCTTCTTCTTCT
>LOEQ01000086.1:122630-141853 GCA_001685075.1 Bramus lutescens | reverse complement strand
TCTCTCTCTCTCTGAAGCACTAGGGACTGAACACATGTACAGGCTAAACAAGTACTTTGCCACTCAGTTATATCACTAGCCATTTAAAAATTATTTTCATCTTTGAGGTAGGATCTCATTAAGTTGCCCAGGTCAGTCTTAAAGTTATTATGTTAGAAGAAGAGACTGAGAGTAAAGAGAAAATGGAAGGAGAATAAAGAAGAAACAAGAATAAGGTGGTAGAGACTCATCCTCTTCCTTCTTTCCTCTTTCTCCTCTCAGTAGTATGGACTGAATCTAGGGCCTTGAGTGCTCTACCACCAGCTCCAGACTGGGCTCTGATAAGATAGCTGTACAGATGGTTTGAGAAGGAAAGCAAGGCCACAAAATTTAATCATGATGACATCAGGGTCTACCTGAAGACACAAGGAGAAATTCTGTGGAAACAAGTCTGAGGGTACCAGACTGCTCAGACTAAGGAAATGTGTCTTAAACAGAGCCAGTAGAGTCAGAATCAAAGAAGTGGGAGCATCTAGAACAATGGTTCTCAACCTTCCTGATGCTGCAACCCTTTAATACAGTTCCTCATGCTGTGGTGACCCCTAACCATAAAAACATTTTGTTGTTGCTTCATGACTGTGATTTTTTTTTACTGTTATATAATGTAAATATTTGATATGCAGATCATCTTAGGCAACCCCTGTGAAAAAGTCATTTGACCCTCAAAGGGGTTGCAACCCAAATGAGAACCACTGATCTAGAAGATCTCTAAGACTAAGACCCAGAATGAAATGAGGCCTTTAAATATGTTAAGGGCGTCCTTTAAAACATGCAAGTTAAAATAAGTTAGAAGGAGAGGGCAAAGGCTTGGTCCAGATGGTTTAATGTGCACATATGAAGAAGGAGGAGGAGGAAGAGGGGGAGGAGCAGTGGGAGGAAGGAGGGGAAGACAAATAGCAAGCTCTTGAACTTTTATCTTTCTGCTTTTTTTCTTCCTCTGTCAAAGGGCACAATCTTTGCAACAAAAAGAATGGATGATGGGGCAAAGTAAGGAGAAATCTGAACTTGAGGAACATTTCTTCGCTTAGATAAATCTTAAGTGTATCCTTCCTTTTCACAATGACCATAAACTTAGGTACATGATAACTTCACATAGGTACTTCAGAATCAGACTCTTTCTGCCTCCAACTCCAGCCACAGAGCAAATACTGGGGGATTCCATAGTTTTGTACTTCAGTGAATGGAGCCGCCATCTTTTAAGTATGTTGGGAATACAAGTACCCTATGGACACTTCCCTGATCCTCCACATCCCTAAACCATGGATTTGGGATGTCTGGAAATGATCTATGCTCCTCACTACTACTTCCATCATCTCAGTCCTGGTTACTATGTTCTTTTTTCGTTTCTGTTTACTTTTTTTTTTTTTGAGAACAGACTCATTCTGTAACCTAAGCCATCACCAAGCAGCTCAGGCCTTAAACTTTCTACTTCCCTATTTGCCTCTAAAATGTTGTAAGTCAGGCTTCTGCCAGCACACCTATGACGTGGGATGTCTTCCTGCATGCTGCAAATATGTGTTGGATCTATTGGTTGATAAATAAAGTTGGTTTGGCCCATGGCAGGGCAGAATATAGCTGGGTGGGAAACCCAAGCAGAGATAGAAAGAAGGCAGAGATGGGGGAGATGCCAGCAGCTGCTGGGAAGCAAGATGGGAGATAACAAGCCATGAGCCTCACAGTAAAATATAGAATAATAGAAATGGTTTAAGTTGTAAGAGCTAGATAATAATATTCCTGAGCTAATACACCAAACAGTTTGTAATTAATATTAAGCTTCACAGTGGTTATTTTAAAGGTGGCTGCGGGACCAAGTAGGAAGAGAAAGCTCCAGTTACACACCTGGCTTTGGCTGTCCTCTATCCTTTGGACTGGTGTGTTTGTTCTCTGGTCCTTCTCTCCCACGCTCTTTTCTTCCAATGCCACATAGAGGCATGTTTTCAGAGTGCAACAAATATATCAACCATAATATTTCCCACATTAAAAAGAGATAGAGAGTCAAGTTTGACTTTTGGGGTCTTGAAGAAGTCTTATCTTTACAGACTCATCTTCGCTGGATTCTCACCCTTTGGTTGTTCCACTCAGACGGGATTCCCACACTTGTCAATCCCGTTTATACCAGCTTCCCATTTTATCCTCATCTCAGGCCGAGTCTTGCTCAGCCTTGCTACAACAGCATTAACTCAAGTAATAGCTATGGAGAGAGATTTAATCGGCAGCAGAAAGATTAATGGACACACAGGTCACTAAACTCTTGAACTGTTCAAAAGGACTTGCTTGGGATTAATTTTTCTCACTCAGTAGACCTGACTTCCTGTTGGCCACCCATCTCACTAGGGAAGGGTATGTGGAAGATGCCCTCAGGAAGGCAGGCAAGGGGGAAACATTCTGGGTTCGGGACCACAGCCTGATTGGTGGGCCAGGTCTTGATAGAAGTGCTAGGGATGGCAGTTGCCTCGACCCTAGAGTCTGTGAAGGTCCTTATTCCTATCCGTGGAGCAAGGGTTGCACCAATTTCAGACAACACATTAGTGGATGAACCAGAGATGAGCCCTCAGAATCGGTCAGCAGCAGCCATTACATTTGCATTCACTTGTGTGGTTAATTAATGTTTATTTCATCATTCCACAAAAGGGAGCATGAGCCAGGAGTCACCTTTATTCTGGTTATCACTGTAACCTGTGCATTTACCCGGGGCCTAGCAAGAGTAAGAATTTAGTATTGTTTGAATGAAGGCCAAAGCTTTTAAATTGGTAGGATGTGGAATATTGGTAATAAGCATAATTGTTACTAGAAAAAATAATTTAATGCCTGTGAGTCTATGTGGGACATCATTACTAGTATTCTGGTTTATAAATCTGGCCTTTTTATGTCTTTCTCAGATATCTATTGCAGCATAAAAATGCTATTAGTTGAGCACACATGTTTTCCTTGGAAAGCTAGCAGGCATGCAGCATGAGGATTTAAAATACTTGAAGACTTATTGGATGAGCAGTAACTTTCACAATGAAGACATTTTCCCTTTTAACCTAAATACATTAAGCTTGAGGGAACTGTGCTCAAATGATAATAAAGGGCTTTTTCCAGGACTGTAAAACCAATATGGGTAATTAAAAAAGATTTTGTTTTGCTTAGTGTGTATGCACACACATGTGCATATGCGTATGTGTGCATTTACACACACACATGCCATCTGAGGCCAGAAGAGGCCATCAGGTTCCCCTCGAGCTGGTGATACAGATGGATGCAAGCTGCCCAAAGGGAACTGCACTTTTCTGCAAAGATATCAGGCGCCTTTACCCACTGAGCCATCTCCTCAGCTCTGCAACATGGGTAATAATCATAAAGACGAGTAAAAGAAATGGTGGTGGCGGCAGCTGTCACAGCATCAGCGAAAACAACAACAACAAAATTCCTGAAGATGCCAATACATCCGAATCTTCACAATGAAATGCCTTATGTGTTCAGTGGAAGGTCTCTGGGAAGACAGGGAGAAGAATGGCTCACTAAGAGGTGGACCAACCTAACTGTGCCAGGATTTATCTTTTACTTTGTAAGATAAACTTGGTTGATAAATAAATGAATATATCAAGCTTCCATGGGCAAAATCATCTTTAGAACAAAGCACCAGGGTAAAATTATTTCTAAATGTTAACAGGATTGGCTTTCAGAGAAACTAAGTCTCCCCACGTTTCTAGGAATCCACTCTGCGCAGCAAAAGCAATACAACAAAAATGAAAGGCAACGCTGGCCAAGTACATTTCCAGCCAGGCCAGCAGAGAAATCCACAAACTCCCGAGTCAGAGCCAGGCATGAAGCTGAGGGCTGAAGCTGTAACAACATTGTAAGTAAACAAGAGGCACCGAAGGACCTGAAGAGAATGGATCGAAGAAACCTCCGCCTCCCTAAAAGCCTGGGCTTTAATCTAAGAAAGAGACGCTCTGAAGAAACGGGGAGTGGTACAGATGCGGGAAGACAATGGTCAGATAATTTCTAAAAGCATTTTTCAAAGCACTGTGCAATTTGTAAGGCCATCCCTGACGAAACCAAGGAGGAGAGAAGCAGGCTTGGAGGGGAGACCAGAGGAAGGAGGCATCACATTATAAAGATTTTTATAGCTGCGCAGCAGCAACAACAGAACCTTGGTAGCTGAAAACCACTGCCCTCCACTCCCTCCACAGGAATCTTTTCCCAGTTTTCTAGAAAAAAAATCCAACTTATTCGAGTAGGAGAAACCCGAAGCTAATATGAACAAGAGCAGCCACAAACGTCTTGTAAAAAACGAATACTCACCTGGGAAAACATGTCCTGAACAAGATTAGGTATTTAACCCGGAGGTCCATTATCAGCCGCTTGAGTAGCTGACAAAGCAGCTACTTCTAGAAAGGAAGATCACACAGTAGGACTGCAGGAAACCAGGGAAGAAGGGAGAGAACAGCAGATGCCACAGAAAGACTGAGGAATGAAACAAGAGTCTGCAGAACTGAAGGAAAGAACATAGATGAGTGGATATGAAAGTTAAAAACTTTTAAAAGAAAAGAAATAACACAGGGATATAAGAGATAAAGAAGTATCCAGGGAGATAATGAAACACTGAAGATAAACAGGGTACCCAGCATATACATAACCTTAATCCTTGATAAAGAAAGCCAAAACAGCAGAGTGGAATCATTATCACAAGACACAATTCAATTAAAAGATGCTACCCAGACCCCTACAGAAATGCATGATATTGACGCTGTCCTCGGTTGCTCACCAAAACTTGATAATAAGACCCTGTGCTGCAAATACCTCGTACTTTAGCCCCTGGATTTAGAGAAAGCGAGTAGGTCCTGACCTAGTTGATTCTCCCTTGCTGGTCAACTTTCATCATATTAAGAGGTGCTGTGCAGGCTTCTGGGGTTGCAAAGCCATCAGCATCCTTACCCAGCTGCGAGTCATGTGAGGTACAATAATGAACGGCCCAGAAGACAGGTCCTTTGGTGCAATCATGGTATGAATGTTATGGGGGAAACCAATAGCTTTCTGATTGGATTTAAGGACTGCTCCACAGGAGAAAATTCATGCCCAGAACACATAGCTGGGGAGCACACAGGCCCTAAGGAAGAACCTAATACTTTAATTGTTGCCAAATGGACATAGTATCAGAATGTCTTCTAAATAAATATCTCTGTACCCATAGATAGCCCAAATCATGCAGCTCTGTCCTCATTTGCGAACAATCTTTGTGCAGTGGATGGCAGTTAACAGAGAAGCTCACAACTATTCCAAATGCAGAGAATCAGTGATGGTGGTGGACCCGTTATCCCTAAATGGGACACCCATATTACCCTCAAGGCTCAGGGGCCATTGCAAAAAGGAAGGCAGAAAGAGTATACGAGCCAGACATTTGGGAGTACTGGGGAAAACAGTATATTCTGGACAAAGTTGGGCTGTTACACTCATGAATTCATGGCTGCTGTGGTTGTCTGTAAGGGACCTGCATGAAAATCAAGGTAGCTAATATTCCGGAATGGATGAGGAAGAGGCTCTAATGAGGCTCTAATTTCCATGCCTAGATGGGAAGCTCTTGAAAAATCCATGAAAGTGAGAATCGGTTTCCTCTAGGGTCCTTTATAGGGTGGCCCTGTACTAAAAGGTGGCCCCACACCCATGGGTAGCACCAATTAAACTCAGTGAGCTACAAAAGAGAAAATAAGAGTACACAAAATTCAGAGGGGACCCCAGAAGAGGTGATCTGGGAGGAACTGGAAGCGGGGTATGTTGTGGACTATTATTTTAACTGTGTAAAGGCATGTTATGTTTCTGCTGTTTTTGTTAATGATGCAAAGACATGTTACATTTGTTTGATTAAATAAAATTAACTTGGGGTCAGGATGCTGAGTCAGCAACTAGCTGACAGGAAGTGGTAGGGAGGAACTAAGTGTAGCTAGGGTTCTTCGGTAGGGGTTGGGCAAAAGGACAACCCCCTTTTTTTGGGAGAAGTGAGCAAAGAGAAAAGGTTAGCTATTTGTTCTTCAGCCTCTCTGAGATAGCAGGATTTTGCCTCAACCTTTGGATCCTGAGTTCTATAGGAGGATAGAGATTTCCATAGTTTCCTTTAATGGTCTTGCTAGAGCCAGTGCCCGAGAGAGTAGACTATCCTGACTGGCTGGGCCAGGGTGGCAGGACAGCTGCTGGCAGCTGCAGAGTTGCAATTGCTGGATGGGACAGCAGTTGCTCAAGGTGCAGCCACTGTACTGAAAGCAAAACAACAGGGGTAGGTGAATATTATAAAAATGCACTAGATGCATGCATGAATTATAAAGTTATAAAGAATAAGTAAAAATATGTTAAAAACATAATTCAGAAAAATTTCCTGGAATAAGGGCCTTAAATGTACTTTGGAAAAGATCATTTAAGAGTTAGGGCAAAATCATAAAAATAAGTTAAAGGGCAGAAAAAGAAGCTGACATCAGACTTAGTCATAAAAACTTTTATCCTCAGCAGAGAGTGTGAAAACATCTAAAAGGTAAGAAGTCAAAGATTTTCTACCTCATCTGGTCGTCTTTCACAGATCAAAACTCAAGTAAAAAGTGAACATGGTGGACATGGACAATAATTCTCAAAGAAGCCTATTAGTAATTGCTTTATTCGTAGCTGTGCTAAAATTCTTGGAGAAGAGACATAAAGGAAAGATGGGCTTATTTGAGTTCATGAATTGAGGTGACACAGTCCATTACGAAGGGAGTGCATTAAGGAAGGAGTCTGAAGGAGCTGGTCATTATTGGGTCCACAGTTAGGAGGCAGAGAGATGAATGCTGGTGTTCTGCTTGCTCCCTCCTTATGCTCTTTTTATCCAGGGTAGGAATTTATCTGGGATGCTGCCACTTGCATTCAGGGTGGGCTTGCTGGCTAGTTTTATGTTAACTTGATATAAGCTAGAATCATCTGAGAGAAAGGAACCCCAGTTGAAAAAAAAATTCCTCTGTAAGGTCTGGCTATAGGCAGACAAGCCTGTAGGGCATTTTCTTAATTAGTGATTGATGAGGAAGGGCTCAACTCACTGTGGTTGGTGCCATCCCTGGGCTAATGGTCCTGAGTTCTATAAGAAAACAGGCAGAGAAAGCCATGGAGCACAAGTCAGTAAGCAGCACGCCTTCATGGCCTCTGCTTCAGTTCTTGCCTCTAGGTCCCTACCTTGTTTGAGTTCCTGCCTTGGTTTCCCTCAGTAGTCTGTCCATAACTGTCATCTTGGCACCAAAATATATCACCTTTAAATCTTAACATTCCACCACCATCCTAAAAGGGTTATATGGCCATCTTTCATAATTCAAAACTCAACTAGATCGTTTCCAAGAGACATCAAGCTTTAACAGTCCCAAAGATTGTTCAAAAGTCCAATAGTTAAAGTCTCTTCTAAGACTCAGGCTATTTCTTAACAATAAACCCATCAAATCAAAAAAAAAAATCAAGTCACTAATTCTAACACACAATAGTGCTATGGTGGCCAGCTTTTACATAATACCTTTCAAAGCCCCACCCAGGACCAATGAACAATAGTTCCCACATATGTGAGCTTATGTTGCTATTCCCCCACTGCCGGCTCCAGTTTTTCCTCATGGAGCAGAGACATATTATTGATACTGTTTTCTGCTCAAAACTTGGCCCCAAATGGTGTGAGCATCAAACATCAGCTGATCAGACAACTGTTGCTGGTATTATTTGTGCTGGCTGCCATATAGGAGATGAATAGCAAGCAGCAGACAACTGCAATATGGTGTATATATTTTACAGTGATCTGAGGACTTTTGCATGCTCTATGTTGACGGCAGTGTCCTTTTTAGAAGACTGTACAGCGATGTACACCTCCAGCCTGGAAGAGATATGCAGTTTTCCAGGACAACCATTATATGTTGAGTGGGTGCTATAGTTTATTCCTATTGATAGATATATTAACATAATATAGATATACATGTAGGCAAACAAATTAAAATCCACATGATTAAGAAGTCATCAAATTCAATGCTGATATATCATACACAATAATGAGATTTTCAGTATAACTTGAGTTGGGAAGATTTAGCACACTCTTTTGGGTAGTGTAATCGGCACTTTGAGGTGTGAATTCACTATGCGAATTCTAAGCAAGCTGTCTTTTGCTCGTTGCTGAAAGTGTATAGTAGTAAGTAATTATTACTGCATGACCACTAATAAAAGTGATGCCCTGCAGAGGTGAAGGGGGCCATCAGCAACACAGTCAACCACGGCTGTGGGCTGGAAACATGCGCTTCCATGTGCACAGTAACACTTACTAACGCTAAGAATAGTGCCAGCATTGTATTAAGCCACTCAAGTGTTTAATGCAGAGTACAGAAACATGTCAACACGCTGACATGAAAAACAAATGGTCCCAGAAATTTGAACTGAACACAAGACAAGTTGACACAGCAGCCAGTCTCGTTAGGGGAATGATAAAAGCCGGACACCCAGAGCCAGAGATTTCTTTCACTGCACACTGTGAAGTTTCGAACCTAGCTGAAATGCCGTTGGCACCATTACATTGTATGACAGAGGGGTGCTTTCTTGGGGTAAGACGCAGTTTGTCGGGGCGATGCTGACAGTGCTTCAAGGCCTACTCGTAAGGACTGTTGAAGGAAGTCTACCTGCTGCAGGGAGAGCACATGACTTTCAAGGAAAATAGAGGCTGTTTTTGCACACTTGAGGACTGCCATGCAGAAGGCTATTTAGATACATTTTATATAGCTCTACCAGAGCGGGAAAGTTGGGTACAAAACAAAGAAGAAGCTTCTAAAGGCAGGAATCCTGTGAAGAAGAGCTGGTACTACTAAGCAAATACATGGATGCAGAAAAGAAATGTGAAACAAACAGGCCGCTCCCAGAACAATGACAAAGTGAGTCGGAGAGAGAACAGCACACTAGTCGGAACAACAAAATGCTGTTACGGAAGCGGGAAGACAACTCGGCGGTATCCTAAAATCGCCAGTCAAAATAAGGTTCAATGTGGGCCACTGAGGCAGTGACCCAATTTCTTTGTTAATTAGATGAGAGAATTGTGATTGCTAAAATTAAGACGAGCAGTAGGAATCCAAGGGAAGTGAGGCCAGCAAAAATAGCTAATGGGCGGGGCACCAGTCGTTTGAAATGGAAGACGTGGATGCATGACAGGAGTCAAATTGCTCATAATGTAAGAAAGGGAACCAATTCCTGCACTGTATTTTATATTACGAAGCTGCTCAATGGGTTTTTTTTGATATACAGCAAGAGGCAAGCTCTTGCTTTAGAAGTGTGAACTCTAGGTTAGACAGTAGTGGAGACATTTGTGTGGTCTCCGCCTAAAATAATAGCAACAAGCAGAGAAATGTCTCTGCATCATAATTATGCAAAATTAGGGTGCTTAAATTATCTTAGGATAATTTAATAATTTAATAATTCACTTGTGCTTCTTCCTTAAGATCGGAGGATGCTTCATATTTGGGAATATTAAAAACAGAACAGTCTTTTATTGAAAATGACAATTAAGGCATTATTTGTCAGAGAAAAACTGTAAAAAATGACTTGTCAATAAATATTCTAGTCACAGGGCACTTGCATATTTTAGTATATATATATATATCCACTAAAATGAAAATTACTTTAAAAATAAGCTTTTGTTAAAATGGCATGAAATGAGTTTCACTCATGTCTAATAGTGATTTCCTAACTGTCAAGTTCATGGACAAGGTTTTCTTCCCCTGTCTGACTGGAGTTCTGGTAGATAACTTTGTTGAACTGTTTATTTCCCAGATTCCTTTATCCATCCTAGTGCAACACTGCTGGAATTTCCTCCTGTGTCAGCCGACTCTTGGCCACTGTGTCCAAGAACCTGACGCAAACGCCTTGTTCAGGTTCAGAGGGCCCATGCTGCCATGGTGAGGAAAGGATGAAGGAGAAGCTTATATCCTCACAGCACAGCTCAAACCGTGGTGGCAAGAGGGTGCGGCTGAATCAGAAGCAGAGACTGAACTGCAGCAGCCAATGATATGACACCCTAAGGACCACCACCTCCACTGACCTACTTCCTTCTGCTCACTTTTACCTTGAAAGTTTCCAGAACCTTCCAAAATGTTCTTACCATCTAGGAACAAAGTATCCAAATCACAGACCTGTGGGGACAGTACATATCCCAACCACAACGCCTCCAATCTTTGCATCCTTTTAATTATTTTCTATTTATTTGTTGTCTGCGTAGCTCAGGGACGTGTGTATCAGAAACTGTTCACAACATGGCAGAGCAGGAGGCAGAGAGACGGGGAGGAGCTAGGGGGTGTATATAACTTTCTAAAACCCATCCCCAGTAATCTAATCAACTTCTACCAGATAGAATCTGTCTTCAAAAGGTTCCACAACCTCCTAAGATTGTGCTATCAATTAGGGAGCAAGCATGCCAAGCATGAGCCTTTGAGAGATCTTACAGACTCAAACCATAACAGACACCAAACGCCTAGTATGAAAAAATTATGCATATATGCTCCCTGACTTGGGAAAGGGCTCGGACCTGATAAACCCATGACAATACTGTAAGTTGAAATAATAACCAACCTACTGGACATCCTCCAGCAGCGGAGTGCTGCGGAGAGGAGTGTTGTCCTCTTGACTGACCAGAGCTATGGCTCACTGCCGCTGCCCAGTATCCAGGGAGAGGACCACACACATATCTCTCTCACCTGGAAAAACCCAGTCCGGGAAAATATTGGATGCTTAATGCTTTCACAGGATCATACAGTAGAAAAATTGTCAAGAGAGACCACCATAATTCAGAGCTCTGCTCGCATTTAAATCCATAGATACTGATAGGATGAGTTAGAGTTTCACCATAAACCAAAAATGAATAATGAAATTTCAAATAAAAAGAAGTCATCAATATGTAACTCATACTTTGCAAAGTCAACACCGCCTAGCACAACCTCCCTGTGGTCTGCAAGCTCACTGAAGGTCAGTGGCCAGCACCATGGTAGGGCAGTTCTCATAGGAGATGAATACCCCTCATAGATGGTGCAGAAACTAAGTTAATTGTAAGAAGAAAAGCAGGTGAAACTATCACACGCTTATATTTGAAGAAGGGAGACCAATAAAACTTAAATACATTAGAGATTTCCTTGCATTAAAGTATAGTGTAAGGAAGAAAATACATAACAGGTGGCAATATTTAGCAGAAGCTGACATGTTAACTGTGAGTCAAAACCAAATGATAGGCAATCACAACTGCGGTACATGAACGCATATGCTATAACTGCTTCGGGCTGAAATGGTGATTTTTGAATGGAGATGTTGTTAAACTATGTTAGAATAGCACTGTTTAAAACTAATACAACAAACACAGAACTTGTTGGCTTTTCCATTTCCTCTCTAGGCAAGTATCAAGATTTCAGAGACTATATTAGCTCGTGTGTACTAGATGCATGATTTTATACTGCTCTCACCCTAAACTTCAAAAAGGGTGGGATGGGAGTGTAGCTCAGTGACAGAGTATGTGACTAGCATACAAACAGCACTGGATTTGTCTCTAGCCCCAAAGGAATTGTATTAGGTTAAAAATGTATTATATATTTAGTTGTATATTCTGTGGTTGGCAGAATAATGGCTCCCTAAAGAAACCCACATCTTATCTAAGCAGCTGACCTTATATGGCACAAAAGGCTTTGAAGATGGCTTTGAAGTTGTCCTTGATTCATGGTTTTAAGATGAGGAGATTATTCTGGATTATTTGAACAGGGCCAGTACAATCACAAGGACCTCTGTAAGTGAAAGAAGGGGGCAAGAGAGTCTGAGAAGGGCAGGGGACCAGAGAAGCAGAGACCAAGGTGACGTGACTGCTGGCCTTTAAGATGGAGGGGCCACAAGCATGCTTCAAAAGGCTCTGAAATGGATTCTACCCCACAACACTGAGTGGGGCATAGTCTCACATGTTCAAATTTATTTTGGGCATGTGCACATGCCATGGGGTACATGTGGAAGGCAGAGGACACCTTCTGAGCATCAGCTCTCTGCTCCCATCATGTGGGGTTTGGGGATTGAATTCAGGTCTTCCAGCTTGGTGTGGCAGCATATATCTTTACCCACGGAAACAACTCATTGGCCTCCTTCTGATTTTATTGTAGCATTTTATTGTAGCATTTAGAACATCAATGATCTCCAGAACTATAATATAATGAATTTGTATTGTTTTTTTCTTCCTTCCTTCCTTCTTTTCTTTTCTTTTTTTTTTTTAAATAGCAGTTTGAGACTGCTATTCAGTCTCAAAGAAGGATAAATATAAAATAGTGGATGGTAGAAGATTGGGCAGGGTGTCGAGGGTAGATAATCTGGTTTGGATCTTATGTGCACATTATATGTCTGGTTGAAATGCCAAATGGAAGAAACTTCACTTATATGCAAATCAATAAAAACAATTTAAAAATCCATGAATTTACTTTTTTAATTTTTAGAAGGTTTTTTTTTTTAAATGTGTCTATGTCCGTGAATATATACCACATGTGTGTGTGTGCCCATGGAGGCAAAAAGAACATCAGATCCTCTGGAGCTGGAGTCACAGGCAGGTGTGAGGCCCCTGATATGGGTGTTGGAGCCAAACTCAAGTCCTCTGGGAGAGCAATACTGAGCCATCTCTCCAGCCCCAGACTGGTGCTGTTTTAACCCCCAGGCTTATGGTGATTAGCAGCCATAAGAAGTCGACGTGGCAGGATTTCATTTTCTCAAAGCCCAGACTGAACGAAATGGTGATCGTTCACAGTAAGAGCAACGTTTTTAAAGTCTGGTCTCCCTCTTCTTACAGTGTGTTTTGTGCCTGCATGTGTGGCTGGGTACCATCTGCATGCAGCGCCTGTGGAGGCCAGGAGAGGGTGTGGAATGCCTTGGGATAGAATTTATAGACAGTTGGGAGCTGCTGTGAGGGTGCTGACCATGAACCAGGGTCCTCTGAAAGAGCAGCTGGTGCTCTTAATGGCTAAGCATCTCCCCAGCTTCCCTTGTCTGTTCTCACTGCCCCCTGTAGCGAGAGGGGAGAGCAGGCCTGTTTTTTCGTCTCGCCTGGCTCCGGCACGGCTAGCTTAGCCCCGGAAATAACAACACATAATTTATATTCATTTAAACATTGCCTGGCCCATTATATCTAGCCTCTTCTTGGCTAANCCCAAGGGCTGGCCTATCAAAAGGCCAAGGCAGTTTCTTTATTAATCAATGAAATTAACACACTGATAGATGACCTTCCTACATCGGCCACCACCATGTTTTCAGGCGTGGAAACAGAAATGATGGAGCCATTGTGTAATGCTCCCTTCCTAAGTTCTGTTACCTGTGCTTTACCTGTGTTCATCCATGTAATGTTTTCAGCATTACAAAGTGACAGGTGCTTTCTTTATCACCACATTATAGAGGAGAGGACCGGGGATGAGAGAAATAAATAATTTCTTCATATAATTAATAAATACAGGATTTGAAAACAACTTCCTGGCACCAAAGTTGTGCTTGCTTTTCCCAGAACTAACATCATAGCCTTGGATCATACAGTTTTCAAAGAACATGGCCCACATACTGACTCATCATCCAGGTAAATCTGCTGGCTATTAATGTGGCAGATAGAATTTTGGCCCCTGGAATATTGCTCCATTGAGTTATGGCCTTGAGCAAAAGGGAATTTATACAAGTAATTAATATCAATTAGCAACCTCAAGTGGGCAAGTTAATGGGTTAATCTGGGTGGGCCCACGATAATTACAAGCACCCTTAAAGCAGGTGGCTTGTGCTTTGCATATTTTTTCACCATGAAATAAAATAAAAAGAAGTTTCTTTAGCTGAGGGCAAAGAGTTGGTGGCAGAAGTTGGATTAAAATCAAGGGAAAGACCCCATGTGCTACTGTCAGCCCAAAGATAATGGCACTTTTGTTGTATAGCTTACCTGAGCTTCTGGTCCATGGGGATGTCTACCTTTCTGATCTCATCCATAGCTGATTTCTTTCTTTTCAAAACAAGATTTATTTTTAATTACATGTGTCTGTGTCTGTGTATGTGTTGTGGAATTCCCCTCTGTATGCTGTGAATACCATTGGTTAATAAAGAAACTGTCTTGGGCCTGCATAGGGAATAGAGGTAGGCGGAGAAAACTAAACTGAATGCTGGAAGAAAGAAGAAGGAGTTAGAGAGAAGCCATGGAGCAGTGGAGAGACAGACATCTGAAACTTTGTTGGTAAGCCACTGCCACATGGCGCTACACAGATTAATGGAGATGGGTTAAATTAATATGTAAGAGTTAGCCAATAAGAAGCTGGAGCTAATGGGCCAAGCAGTGATTTAATTAATACAGTTTCTGTGTGGCTATTTCATGAGTCTAGGCAGCTGGGAAACTAACAAGCGGCCCCCTACTACATGTATGGATTTGTGCCCATATGAGTTCAGGTGCCCAGAGTCCTGAAGATGGCAGCAGATGCGGTAGGGATACACTTACGGGTTTTGTGACCACCTGAGTAGTAAGAAACAAAACTCAGGTCCTCTGAGAAGCCAGTACTTGTTCGTAACTACTGTGCCATCTTTCTAGCCCCATACAACTGCTTTCTCATAAGACTCTTGAGTGGGGTTGGCCCCTGAAAGGACTGCTGTGATGTTGTGCAGTCTGTCTATTCTTATATTTCTCCTTTCTGTGTCTTTTCATCTTTCTTGCCAGCTGCTTTTCTACTCACTCATCCATCCACTCATGTACCGACCTCCTTATTTGTAAATGATATTTGCTAGGTGTGGGCTGTACAAGGCTTAGTGAGGGCTAAATGAATAATGGGAAGGTACTAAAAGCAATTTCCTTGATATGCTCCTAAGAAAATGATGCTAAAGTCTTAGAGTTAGTTCTCCAGTGGCTTAGTTCATTTCACCTTACTGTGGTAAAATACCCAACAAAAGTGATTTAGGCATAAAGGATTTAGTTTAGCTTGTAATTCCCCATCTTTGTGGGGAAGTCAGGAGACAGGGACTTCAATGACATAGTCCTATCCACGGTCAACAGCAGAGAGACAGTGAATGTGTTTATGTTATGCTTGTACCCTGGTGGCCTTCTCTGTTCTTATGACAGTTCAGGATGCCCTGCTTAAGGAATGGTGCCACCCATAGTAGACAGATCTTTCCTTATTTAATGTAATCAGATAATTCCCTGTAGAGGTGCCCACAGGACATTTGATCTAGGTATCTCTCACTGAGACTTTCTTCGAGGTGAGTCTATAGTGTGTTAAGTAGACAATGAACCAACCCTTACAGGAAGAGTGCCTCTCCTTTGCCCTCCCCTCCCTGAAACTCAAGTCTGAATTTATCATCCTTTAAATCTCCAAATATTTTATTCAGAAATCTTCCCTTGTATTATACTGATCTATTCAATATTCTACCACTCTGAGATCTTTGAATATATTGTTTTACAGAATTTTAAATTCACATCTCCTCTTAGTTTTAACTCTTGAATATGTACAGAACCTTACGCTTTTGTTACTTGACTGACCTGATTACTTGAGTAAAGTTCCTTAACAATACATCTCTAATTTCTAACAGGATATCTACTTATTTCAGGAACTATTTGCAACCAATGATAATTTTTACAAACCTGAATATTCTGAGTTGGTAAAATGGCTCAATGGGTAAAAGCTCTTACGATGTAATCCTGACACTCTGAGTTCCATCCCTCCGTTCCATAATGGAAGCAGATAACTGACTCCTGAAATCTCTTCTTATCCTCCACATATGTGTTGGGGCATGAATATACCCACACTCACACACAGATCATACATCCATGTAAGGGCATGCATATACCCACACTCACACACAGATCATACATCCATGTAAGGGCATGCATATACCCACACTCACACACAGATCATACATCCATGTAAGGGCATGCATATACCCACACTCACACACAGATCATACATACATGTAAGGACATGCATATACCCACATTCACATACATGTAAGGAGAGGCATATACCTACACTCACACACAGATCATATATACATTTAAGGGGAATGTAGATATATACACTCACACACATATATACATGTAAGGGGCATGCATATACCCACAGTCACACACACATTGTATATACATGTAAATGGCACAGATATACCCATACTCACACATATATTATATGTACACATAAAGTAAGTTACAAAGAACTACTTTAATATCTTTGTACATGAGAAGGCTGATATTAATTCAGTAGTTCATTAATCTCACCTCTGGTCTCCCTAGGGGCTCTAACCCTCTGGCTAGGAACATCTGGATTAGGTAGGTGGTATGTCCTACAGTCTGCAGTTGACATTCCCTCCATTCCTCACCCTTCTTGAGGAAGGGTGATTTCAGAAGCCACCTAGACTGGCCAGTTCTGCTCTGGGCTGTCCCCGCTGTGTGAGGGTCCTCCTGAGAGGCTTCCTTCATGAGAACTCCCTCTGTTGACGGTTAGGGAGTCTGGCCTCTCTACCTTTTGTTTATTTTAGAACTTTATACAATTTACACCATTTATTGGTTAACAATGAATTACTTTCCATTATGGCATTCTCCAAACAAAATGGGGTTTTGTTCTTCTTAGCGTGCTTTTTGAATGCATTTGGTGCCAGTGGCGTTTTCCTAACTTGCTAGGTTGAAGTAATTAATTTCTCTCACTAAACTTGAAAGATGACCAAACATGGTTTAGGGGAGAAATATCAGAAATATTTTTGAAATTTGGTGAGTAAAAAATGAGGTTAGATAGCACTATTTTTGACAAATCCAAAATTTGAATTTGAAAGTATATTTTGCTTATTACTGTACAGGAGTCTACTAGATTTCCCTATCAAAGCAGAACAATGCTTATAATGTTCACTTACAAGAATAACATTAAGTGTCATTGATACTCAGGGAAGAGCAACATGAAATTTTCAGCAAACAATGGAATGGAAACAGAGTTAAAACTAAACTGCTGTCATGGCTAACTCAAACTCAAGGGTTCTTCTAGAAGGTTCTTTTCGGGCAAAAGCTGAGCATATAAAGAAAGCAAAAGTGTCTCCTATAAGTGTCTTCCTATCATGCCACCTGATGGTAGGAGGGGTTTTGTGCCAACGGCCCTGCTCTGGACAGGCTGCAGCAGATCTGACTGAACAAGGCCAAGTTCTGAATCATTTTGCCCCTAATGAAGCTCTTGCTAGTGACAAAGCATTATCATTTACAAATAAACTCAAAGAACAGGTTTGCACGCTTGTTTTTTGAATGAATACGATGAGCATTCACAGTCCAAAGATTCAAAATCCAAAATACTTCAAAAATCTGAATTCTTTTGAACATAGAAGGCCACAAATAGGCAGTTTCACAGGAGGTCTTGTGACACTAAACAAAAGCACATGAAACTGACTTCAGTTATGTTTATAAGGTATGTATAATACATAAATGAATTTTGTGTTTAGACTTGGATTGTACCCTATGAAATGACACTTCATATATATATATATATATGCAAAATATCCAAAAATCTATTTAGGTCTGAAATCTAAAACATTTCATGCCCTTAGCATTTTGTTAAGAGATATTCAAACTGTACTTTAAGTAATTGATTCCTTATGCCTATTCTACAAAATAAGTTTTTGAAAGACAAAGAAAGTATATAAGAACTGCTGAGTGCTTGCTGTGTAGTAAGTATAAAGGTCAGGATTTAATTAGGATTAAACTCACCTCTTCTACTTAGGTACAGAGAAAGCTGCCAGCTAGCTTACATTCTTCTGACCATAGAGTCATAACAATAGAACCTTACCTTTTTTGGTTAAACTCAAAAACAAAAATGGAAAAAATTTAAACAACAACAACAACAACAACAAAACACAATACTGTCCACTAGATTGTTTTGTTTTGATAAACATCTCATAGATATTTTGTCCATACAGTGAATACTAGCCACACATGGCTATTGAACACTTCAAACACAGGTGCTGTGACTAAGAAACCCTTTCAAATTTCCTAAATACAACTGAGCTTTCAAAGAATAACATGTGGCAAATGACCATTTGGGGCAACATGGAATTAGATGACCTGGTTTAAATGGAGCCCTGGGTCATCTAATTTAACCACTGCAGAAATATAGCATGCTCTGTCCTTGACTGTGGGGCCCAGGCCGCACAGCTGCCATAGCAGGCAGTACTATGTTCCAGGAAAAGCCGTAAGCTGGCATCGCCCAGGAACAGACCATTCTAACTAAATTCCTAACGTTCCAACCTGCCAGCACACACCCATCGTTTTTCACAGGACACCCCTAGACAAATGTCAGCCAATCAGGGGTCCTGGACCTTAGAAATCCCTCACCCCTAACTATGCTACTATAAAAACCCAACCCCAACTAAGCTCAGGACTCTCCAATCACTCCAATATGTTGGACACACGGAGAGTCCAAGTTTGCAAACTTGTGTCAGAATAAAGACTCTAGGTTTTGCTCAGCCCCACGGCTTCTGGTGCCAGAGGTCTGCACGGGCGCAGGAGGAGCCTGCAGCCTTTCTTCTTCTCTACCAGCTCTTTGTCCATGTCCTCACCCTGATCCCATTGATTGGCCTTTCACAGTCCACAGATTCCCTTGCTTTGGATTTGGTGCTTCGGATACAGATTATTGATTCTCTTTGGGAAATGTGTGCATTTGAGGAAAAAATACTACATACCATCTTGTTAATTACAGAAAAAAAATCTTGATTTAAGTATTTATCCTACCTGCTGAGCAATCAGGTTATCTACCTGTTTACTCTTTGACAAAAAGTCAGTTCCTTCTTTCCTTTTATCTAGCCACCTATCCCTAGCTTTAGGTTTGGGCCAAACAGGTATGGAATGAATCTTGGTTGAGTAAAAGATTTTTTCAGAATGACAGTTTTATAAAACTTTTAAACATTTTTTTCATTATACCCTTGAGGACCAGTTAATGCAAAAAGACTATGTACTAGGATAACTGAGCATTTTTATTACCAGTAAGAGCTAGGAAATGTGCTATATTCTATTTACTTGATAATCTAACAACAGCTTCCAAAATATAAGTGAGATTGAGTTGGCATGGTTTAATTTCAGCAATTTTTCTCATTCCTTATAAACTCCTATTAAACAATTAACATTCTTTTTTAAAAATATTTATTTATTTATTTATTATGCATACAATATTCTGTCTGTGTGTATG
>LOEQ01000086.1:106989-119125 GCA_001685075.1 Bramus lutescens | reverse complement strand
GCAGGGAACCCTGACTGCTCTTTGGACTGGAGAGGGAGGGGGAGGGGGAGGAAATGGGAGGAGGTGGAAATTTTTAATGAATAAATAAATAAAATAAAAAATTAAAAAAAACTGGATCAAAAGTGCTAGATGAATACAGTTGTAAGGAGGCCCAGGGCTACTATACCACTGTATCCATACACAGATCCACTGCTCACACCAGCTCCCTGCCTTGTGCACACTAGCCAGTAAACTTTCCCCAGAAAAGAACCCAGGCTACTGTCACTGCCATGGGGACTATGACCACAGCAGCCATGCCACCTCCGATCAGCATTATCGATCTCTGCTAGTGAACAGCTTGTAGGGAACCTACTTGGAAATCCAGACAGAAAAATATGGGTTGCTGAAAGGTACACATGGAGACTGGACTAAAGAGCCATGGAGAATGATACCAAAGACAGGCCAAGGGGAGGAGAAACTGTATCACCCCAATGAAAAGAAAATGTGGTCTAAAGGCACGGAACAATACCTTCTATTTTATGTGATTGCCTATTTTGATTTGTAGATCTCAGTAGCTTAGGTTTTTCTATCTTCTACTGTTTACGATTACTTAAAATTTTATACTTTAATTGTCAAGCTGTCATGTTTCAATGTCTGTACGTTGGAAGAAGCTTTGTCTTTTAATTTTTCTACATCTACAAAGGTTTATACACCTACAATAGCCTCTCTAGTACTTCTCATAACTCCAGCCCATTTACTTTTCTTCTTAAAGAAAGCATGATACTTGGGACTGACAATTATGTTTAGGTAGGCCTTTCAAACTAGACATCTGTAAAGAAATTTCAGGAATAAACTATACCATAGATCAACTAGTTCCAAGAGATGACTACCGAATATTCCACCTGTCAGATACAGAAACCTCCAAAATGATCACATTAGCATATGGTCACCCGGCAAATACATAAGAAAGACAGTAAGAATCTCTGTGTGAGGAAGGCCACAAAGCAGCCTTCTCAAGTACAAAGATACTAAAGTAGTTCCTTGCATCTTACCAGACCACAGTAGAAAAAAAACTACAAACCAGCAGCAAAAAAAGCCCAACTAAAACCAAAACCAAACAAACCGAGAAACTACACAGGAACTTGCAGACTGAGCAATATATATGTGAATGAACAGTGGTTCATGGAAGAAATTGGAGAGAAAATGAAAAATTTCCTAGGAACAATGAAAATAATAGCACAATGTATCAGAACCTCTGGCACATAGGCAAGGCATCCCTAAGAGGGAAAAGTATAGCTGTAAGCACCCACACCAGAGTGATGCACTTTAGACGCCAAAACCAACCCCAGTGGAGACTAAGAAATAACAAAGATATGGACAGAAAATAATTAAGCAGAGAATAAGAGAATACTATAAAGAGCCAATAAAAAAGAGTTCTTAAAAAAAGAGTTCTTTTGGAAAATGAACAGAAGACACTTAGCTAAACTAGCACAAAGAAAGAGAAGACACAAATTAAGAAATTAGAGACAAATGGAGATTTTATGACAGACTCCAGTGAAGTCAGATTATTAGGGAATACTCAGAAAACATAGCTTTAAAAAAGCTAGAAAACATATACGAACAGATGAATTTCTAAGTTCATGTAACTTTACTAAAACTTAACCCAGGGGATATAAACAATTTAAGCAGATTCATAACAGTCACTGAGACTGAAACAGTAATAAAAAAATCTCCACATAGAGAGGCCAAGGGCCACACAGATGCACTATAGAAATCTACCTAACTTTTGAGGACAACTTTATACAAATAGCTCTCAAACAGTTCTGTGAAAAATCAAGAGCAGGGACAGCACCAAAGTTACTCTATGAAACCAGCATTGCTCTGATACCCAAAGCAGAAAAAGATAACAAAAAGGAAATTAGGATCTGTGTTGATGCAAAAGTTCTCAACAAAAATACTTGTGAACTAAATTCAAGGACACATTAAGAAGATCATACTTTATAATTAAGCTGATTTCACCTCAGGGATGCAAAGCTGGTTTAATATACATAAGTCGACAAAAGTCATATGATTATGTCAGTAGAGATGGAAAAATTATTTGACAAAATTCAAAATACCTTCCATGATAAAGGTCTGGAGAAATTAGGAATAGAGAGAATACACTTCAACAAAAAAAGACTACATTAGACAAACCTATAGCCTATGTTATTCTAAGTAGAAGGAACTGAGATCATTTTCTTTATAATCTGGAATGAGGCAAGGGTGTCCATTGTCCCCATACTTACTCAATATAGTGCATGATGTCTTACACTGAGTATTAAGACAAGAGAAAGATATGAAAAGAATTCAAGTAGAGAAGGAAGACATCAAATTATCCCTATTTATTGACAGCATGATTCTATACTTAATAGATCCCACATACTCTACCAGAAAACTTCTAGATCTGGTAAACATACCCATCAAAATTGTAGGATACAAAATCAATATGTAAAACTTGGTAGTTTTCCTATATATCAAAAGCAAAGTTGCTGAGAAAGAAAATAGGAAAAATATTATTTACGTTCAAAGAAAGCATCTAGGAATAAGGAAGACCTCTACAATGAAGACTTTAATACAATGAAAAAAGAAACTGAAGAAGACACTAGACCACTTAATGACCATCCATGCTGCTGGGCAGACAGAATTAATACTGTGAAACTGGCTATGTTTACAAAAGTAATCCACAGATGCAGTCTTCATCAAAATTCCAATGGCATTATTAATAACTAGAAAAAATAGTAAAACTAAATTGGAAATGCAAAAGGTGACAATAGCCAAAGCAGAAAAAACACTGTTGGAGGTACCATGACTTCTGACTTACAGTTCTCTACAGTGCTCCAGTGGCAAAGACAGCTCCCTACAGGCACAAAATTAGACATTAGGCCAATTAACCTGGAGAGGAATGAAATTAGATCCATACCTCTCATTCTATCAAAAAAATCAAAATAGAACAAAAGCAGGCCTTGGTGGCACACATTAATCTTAGCATTTAGGTAGAGGCAAGTTCAAGGCCAGTTTGACCTACATAAAGAGTTAAAAGCCAGCCAGAGTTGCACAGCCAGACTTTGTTTGAAACACACAAACAAACAAACAACAACAAATAGATCTAAGACTTGAATTTAAATTCTGAATCTACTAGAAGAAAACACATCAAAAACACTTCTCGGTATAGGCAGAGAGAACCTTCTAAATAGGTTCTAATAGCACATGGAATAACCTCAAGAATTTACAAACAGAATTTCATGAAAACAGAAAACTTTGTGTAACAAAGGGAACCAGATCATACAGTTTATGGAGTGGAAGAAAAATTTCCTCGCTCTATGTCAAAGATGGCATTAATACCCCAAATATAAAATGAACTACAAAAAATCAAACAAAACTCAAACCACTAGTCAAAAAATGGGCTAATGGACTGAAGAGGGGGTTCTCAAAAGACATGCAAGAGGCTAATAAATATTTCAGAAGTGTTTTGGGGGCTAGGGTGACGAGTCTCTGTGGACGAGTAGGTACAAGTCTGAGTCCAGGCCTATGAACATGTGGGAATGTTAATTCCAAAGCAAGAAGCCTGGTGGAGACAGGTGGATTCTAGAAGCTGTTCAGTGAAAAGTTGTGATAGATAACACCAATTGTCAACCTGCTGGGCTCCAGAGTCACCCAGAAGACAATACCCTGAGCATGCTTGTGAGGAATTATGCAAATTTGGTTAGCTTCTGGGAATGTCAGCGAGCCATTCCCTGGATCACCGTCCTTGAAGTAAGAAGACCCACCCTGTGGGATACCACGCTCAACCTTAATGCAGGGGGAAGGGCTTGGTTCTGCCACAACTTAATGTGCCAGACTTTGTTGATTCCCCGTGGGAGGAATGGATGTGGGGGTTAGGGGGGAGGCGAGTGGAGCTGGAGGAGGGGCCGGGGTGGGAAGAACTGTGGTTAGAATGTGAGACGAAATTAAAAAAAAAAATATGACCTCAGTCTCATGATGCAAGAAAAAAAAAATACCCACTGAAAGTGGTGGCACCATTGCAGGGTCCTGGTACAAAGGAGAAAGTTAGCTGATCATGGTCATTTGTCCCTGTTTCTTGACTGTCAATGAAAAGGGACTAGGTGTCTCAAGCTCCTGCCAAGGTGACTCCCCACCATGATGAACTGTGAGCAAACCCTCCCTTCCTCAAGTGGCTTCTGCCAGATATTCTGTCACAGCAACCAGATAAATAACCAATATCGACACCCTGACTCAAGAGCCGAGAGTGGCTGGAAAGGGGCACTTGACATTATCTCTGGCCTCACTACACACAAGCATAGACACACTCGTTTGCACCTGCAAACACAAGATATAGACTCATTAGTGTGTACCTGCAAAGACAGCTCTCACTCTCTCTGTCTCTCTCTCTCTCAACAACTACTACAACAACATTGAGAATGTTTTTATCAGGAAAACAAACGCCAATGTGAAGAAGATCTGTAAAAAGGAGGAACTTTGACCACTAGTTTGCTGCCATGGAAATAGATATGGAGGTGTCTCAATAAACCAGAGAGCAGAATGGTCAGGTGATCCAGCCACACCATTCCTTACTACAAACCCAAAGGAATCTATATTCTACTCTATTCTACATTCATGTTTCTTCCACATAAATGGAATCACTCTTGACGCCTATCAACAGATAACTGGATAATAAAACTGTAGCACATATATACAAAGGAAGTGTATTCATCCACAAAGCAAAATGAAATTCTGAGATGTCCAGGGAAATGGATGGATTTGAAAACTGTTACATTAAGTGAGGTCACTTAGAACGATTATGTTCTCCTACACAGATGCTAACTTTAGGTTTTTACATGTGTATATATGTGGGCGTGAGTGTGGGCATGGGCCATAAAACTGGAGAGAGGACCATGAGAGAAGGACAAAGAAATATTTAAAAAAAATGTGCATTGTACATGTGTGCACCTGTGGCTGAATGTGTCTGAGTGCATATACATGCATGTGGAGGCTTGAGGTTGGTATCAAGTGTCTTCCTTGGAGGCAGGGTCTCCCATGAACCTGGAGTTCGCTATTTTGGCTAGTAGCCAGCTTGCTCTGGGGTATATCCTGTATCTCCTCTGGTGTGTGGGATTATAGGTGGGCCATTATGTCCACCTGGATTTTTATGCAGGTTGTGTGGCTCTGAACTCTGGTCTTCACTATGCTTTACCTATCAGCTAATCTCCCTCCAAAATATTTTCTTTTCCTTCCTTCCTTCCTTCCTTCCTTCCTTCCTTCCTTCCTTGCTCCCTCCCTCCCCCTCTCTCTCTCCCTCTCTCTTATTTCTTTCTTTCTCTCTCTCTCTTTCTCTTTCCTTTCTTCCATCCTTCCTTCCTTCCTTTTTCTTTTTCTTTTTTTGAGATAAGGTTTCACTTTGTGGTCTAAGTTGCCCTGGTGTGGAGAGCCCACAAGTATTATACTGTAAATGTACAGCTGACGGATCTATTGGACTATCCATGGGAAGTGTATATGTATACTACACTTGGACTAATCCTTTATTGCAGAGCTTTGGGCACATCTGTCCCTTGGATAAGTCACTGTCAATTCTGTATAAATCTTGTGAAATCATGGCATTTCTCCCTTTTATAGTATCCCATCAGTCTATGAGCCTGACTTGTCTGTAGGGCAAATAGATACCTCCCCCGCCCACATACACCATGAAGCCGTGGTATGAAAAAGATTCACTCACTCACTGTTCTTAGAGCCAAATTCTACATAAAAATATCCCCCACAAACTTTCTTTATAGACTGTGGTCACTGATAAGAAAGGAGCCTCATACAGGAGGTAATATGTCTGCTCTAAGCGCAGACTCAGGAAGCTGTAATCTCATGATCGTTCTGCTTTGATTTAACAGGCTACTAATACTCTGTATTTATCCTAGCCCACGAATTAACTGTACAGGAAAAAGGCCCGAGTCACTAAAACTAGCTTCAGAGAGAAAAATTCTCACCTAGGTACCCTGCTAGAGTCAAAAGCAAGGTCCTCAGAAGAGATTCCTTTTTACTCAACCTAGCTAGATGTTTAGTGTTTTCTGCTGCAGGGGACTTCACAACCACACTGCCTCTGAGACTTAGTGGGCCTCCTTGCCAGATCCACCATTTTTTCTTTTTGTGACTGTGAAAATGCATGCTTGATACTATTGTTACCGTCTATGGGATTGTTAACTTGTCTGCATGCCTATACATGCTGAATATGTATATATGCCTATACATACTATATATACACATTTCACAAACTGAAAGCTTTGTGGAGATCACCTCTTATGCCTTACTTTCTTATGTCTGATGCTTTGCCCTTATGCCTCATGCTTATTCTTTTCCCTTCTTTCATCTTCCCCCAAGGAATAAAGAAACATGCAGGAAAAGCCATGCCTAAGTCAGTCAGTTCGTTCTGCCCCTCAGATCCCATTCCCGAGCCAGCTTTCGCTTGTCATAGAAGTCCTCACTGGACCCTGTAGTTTACCAGCTGAGGCTGGTGCTCAGTAGCTCTGGATACCCTGGAACTTGCTATGTACATCAGGCTGACCTCCAACTCGCAGAGATCCCCCTGCCTCTGCCTCCCAAGTGCTGGGACTAAAGGCGTGCGCTACCAGGTCTGGTGAATGAATATTTCCTTGGGGGAGGGAGGTTAATAGGAAACATGTGGCAGGACTAGAAAGCGACTACTGTGAGTGGGAAGTGAGGGGCAGGGAGGGTCAGGGAAACATGTTATGCAAATGCAAGCAATGACTTTGTATGCTAATTAAAGTTAGTAAAATAATATACCCACTCAACATCAGAGCGCCTAAATGCACAAAGCAAACAGTAATGGGCAGACAAACGGAGCGCAATGTAAGAATGGCAGGGAACCACATCGCTCCTCTTTCTGCCATGGTTTTCCAGACCGAAAAGCAACAAAGCAACATTAGATTTAAGCTGTGCTCCTATGCGGCATTCCATCCAACAATCGCATACGTAACTCTACGTGGAATGGTAGCCAGGAGGGCTGCTGTTCATCTTAACAATAGTAAAGGACTGCAGTCACATCGAGTCTCCTTTCCCACCACAAAAACCCGAAATCAGTAACAAGAGGAACTTGGAAACTTTATGATTAAATAACATGCTTCTAGTTGGCCAACGGGTCAATGAAGAAATTAAAAGGAAAACAGAAAAATTTCTTCACACAAGTGAAAATAGAAGCACACTCTTCCAAAATCTGTGGGCTGTGTGGTGGTTTGAATGATGGGGGCATCTGTTCTGATTCGAAACCTCTGAGGTGTCACAAGCCCACGCTAGACCCAGCCTTGCTCAGTCTCTCCTGCTGCTGCCTGGGGAACCGGATGTAAGCAGCTCTCAGCTCCTGCTCCAGAGCTGCTCGCTCGCCTGCCATTATATGTCCTCCATCATGAGAATCATGGAGTAACCCTCTGAAACTGTAAGCAAGCCTCCAAGTAAATGCTTCCTTTTTAAGTTGTCTTGGTCATGGTGTGTCTTCCTAACAACAGAACTACCACAGGGTGCATAAAAAGCAGTTCTAGAAAGTAAGACTGAAGCAATAAACATCTTCATAAAAAGAAAGACTCCAAATAAATAACCTATTGGTGAACCTCAAAAAAACAGTAAGACAGGAAAAACAGACCAAATGAAATGAGCAGAAGGAAGGAAATAATGAAAAAAAGCAGAAATAGATGACATACAGACTAGAAAAATAAGCCAGGCCATGAGCCAGAGAATGATAAGACCAAGAAATGCTTAGCTAGGACTGAGAAGATTCAAATAAATTCAGAGACTGATTAAAAGCAGAGTCAAGGTAGCAAACACATCAGAAGCACAAAGAATTATACCAGAGTACTGGGATAGTAAGTCATGAAATACTGTAAACTTGACAGGATCTATAATCCCTGGTGAGACAAACTTCTGCATGCAGCTGTTGGATGCTCTAGAGTGGGTCCCTTCGGACTGGAGGACCCACCACACCCTGGCTGGGGGCACAGACAATACAAAAAGGAGAAATCAAGCAGAATATGAGCATGCTCTGCTTTCTGCTGGACGGTGGGTACAATATGAGCAGCCACGACTTTCTTACCACAGTAGACTGCACCCTGGACCTGCAGGGTGAAACAAGCCCCTTTCTCCCTTGCTTTTGTCAGGACAGAAAAGTAGCTGAGACAGTTATTATGACAATGTGATAATCCAAGGAGAATTTGATGAATTCCTGGAGGCATAACCTACCAAGGTTGAAGTATAAAGAAAGAAAATTGTATAGTCCAATTACAAGTTGAATAAATTATGTATAAAAATCTTCCATAAGTAATTATTTTAATAGGTAAGAGCCCAATGGTATCATTGTTGAATTACATTCAACATACAAAGAACAACCAATCCTTCTCAAATCATTTCAGTTGAAGAGAAGGGATGTTTTGAAATTCTTCTTCAGAAGTCCCCCATGTTAATTGATCAATAAATAAAACCACAAACCTTTGACATCCTTGAGAAATACATATGAAAAATTTCTTAACAAAATTCTAGCACATGATAAGCAACAGCACATTAGATTGTTCATTCTGAAAAAGTGTGATTCTTTCCACCCATGCAAGGAAGGATGCTTCCACATATACAAATCCATGACTGTGGGACCCCCACCCATTAGCAAAATTAGGCAGAAATCTTATTATAATTTCAATAGACAAATAAGCAGACAAAAGTAAACACCCCTTCACAATAATAATCTTCTATTAAATGCTACCACAGAGACTGTCTATGACAAAGCACAGCCACTCCACTGAACAAGAGCACCTGGAAGTGGTTCCTTAACATCTGGAGCAAGACAGGGACACCCATTTTTTTATCATGTCTATTCAACACAGGATTGCCATTTGTAGCCAGGGCAACTAGCTGAAAGAAATAATGGTATCCAAATTGGAAAGGAAGTAAGTTCAATTGTCCCTATTCGCAGGGGATATAGGCTTATATAGAGAACCTTAGAGATTCCACTAAAAACTGTTAGGTCTAACAGATGAATTCAGTAAGGTTTCAGGGAAAGAACAACAACCGACATAAATGAGCAGTGGTTCTGCATGTGATCCGTAAACCATTTAAAGAAGTAACGAAGAAAACAGTCTCATTTCCATTTACGATAGCTAAAGTAATAGTTGGGATTGCATTTCTTCAAAGAGGTGAAATATTCCCTCACTGAGAATTATACAATACTGGTGGAAGAAACTGAAAAAAAATCACAAATTAATAGAAGATCTGATGTTCAATGGATCAGACACATAAATATTGTTTAATGCTCTTGTTGCCTAAAGCAATCTGCAGACCCTATGCAACTCCAATCAAAACACCAATAATACTCTTCAAAGAAATAGAATACAGCAATTCTGAGATTTGCATGGGAACATAAAATCCCCAATGCACAAAGAAATATTGAATTAAAAAGGACAAAGATGGAGGTATAACATTGCCTGACTTTAAAATGCACACATATATGGAGGTTTGATAAATGCTCCCAAATAACAAGTGGGTTGAAGATATGCAAAAGACAGTTTTAAATTTTCTTTGGATGGGTGAAGTGAAATCTCAGTGTTCTCATCCTTTGTGGTGTGGTAAAAGCTGGGCCATCAAACGGCACAGCACTGGAATACACACAGTAATGAGCCCAAGAACTCATACATAGCTGGTTTTGACAGAGGATCTAGGAATGGGGACAGGGAAAGATGCTTAAAGAAATGGCCTTGAAAGATGGAATCTTCAGATAGAAGCATATAGGCCCTTCTATACAATTAGCTCAAAATAGGATTAAAGATCCAAATGTTATTTGCGAAATTATGAGATGACTTGAAGAAAACACATGGGGAGGTGCCTTTACACTGATCTGCAATGACCTTTGTGATATATTCTAAGAAGCACAGATAACAAAAGGAAAAAAGAGAAATGTGATTATATCTGACTAAACAGCAAGAAACATTCAAAAGTGCCCCTGACAAGCCAGCAAAATGGGAGAGAGCATTTGCAAACACCCATCTGACGAGTAGTTAGTTTCCAGAATTTGTCAGGAACAAAAACACTCAAGAGAAAACAGACCCAAGAATACTGTTTGAAAATGAGCAAAAGACCAATGTTTTCACAAGGAGAAATGAAAATGGCAAAAAGTATTAAAAAATGTTCAGCATCACTAATTATCAGACAAATGCAAATAAAACTAAATGGAGTCACACCTCACACCTGCTGGAATAGTTATTGCTACCAAAGAGGCAACACATGACAAGCATGAGCAAAAATCGGGAGAAAGGGAACCTACATTTTCGGTGAGGATTTAATTAGGATAGCTACCATAGAAAGGATGGGATTTCCTTGAAATACTAGGAGTGGAGCTGCTATTGTAGTGTTTCTACACATGATCAGGACACCACTGAACTTTCAGCACACAAATCTGTGTGCTGAAGAGACATCCTCAAAGCACAGATTATGACAGAAATAGTCACAATATCCAAGATGTTCATTAACATATAAACCAATAAAGGAAATATGGTAGAAATCCAATGGCCACAAAAAGAAGAAAATCCTGTCATCTGTGATAAGACATATAAATCCAGAGAACATCATGTTCTCTAGGAACAGGAACAGAGAGACTAATGTCCCATGATCTCACACATATGTGGAATCTGAAAGGGTTTATTGCACAGAAGTGGTAAGCTGAACGGTTCTTAGCAAAGATGTGAGTGTTTGGAGGATTGTGGAGGCATTGGCTAATTATAGTTACAGAAATACAAATATTTCCAAAATAGGTGAACACAGGGACAGAAAGTAGAAAGGCAAGTGAGTGCCTGTGGCTTGGTGATGGAGGAGGGAGTGTGTGTGTGTGTGTGTGTGTGTGTGTGTGTGTGTGAGAATGGAGAATGACTAAATAGTCCTGTAATCCCTTTATGAGTGATAAGATGCTCTGAAATTGTGTTGATGGTTGGCAATCCCTGAGCATCCTTACAATCATCAGGTTCCACATATTAAGATGGAGGACTGTGTGACATGTTGGTTATATCTTGTTCACATCTGTGTTTCTGTTATGGGTGTGCTCTCTAGTGTGAAGTTTGAGTAGAGACGAGGCAGATCATCTCCAGGCCCTAGCCCTTACTGAGGAGCCAACTGGCAGCTGATAGTTACTGGAGGAACGTGGATCACTCTTTTGAGCACGTGGTCACTTTAAGGATTTCCGTGTTCCACTACATGGCCTCATATGGAGGCTCATAAAGGCAGCACCAACTGGATCAACTCAGCTAGAACACATTTTTAAAAATTAAAAAAAAATTAAAAAGAAAGATGCCATGAATGTCACAGTTCACCATCAAATTAGACAGCTTCTGACTGGAGTGGAAGATGCAGGACCTGGGGACAGGACAGGACGGCATTTCCTGAGCGCTAGATCACCGAGGTGGGTGGAGGATTCCTCTCACATGACTAGGAAGGCTCATCACCCCATGGGACAGGAGGAGCCAAGGAAGACTTTGCAGTTGCTACTGGTCCACTGCTCTCTGTGATGGAGGGATCTTTCCATCACAACGGATGACTTTGGGTGAGTCTTCTATCTCAGATTGTAATAATAAGATAAAAAGTGAGATGCGCGAGAGAGGATGAAGTAAAAGGAACAGGGAAACATTGCTGGGCTCTATTATCTTTTCCTTAGGGGTGTGAATGGGAGGGGAGCTAGAAGTAGGAGGGAGTAGGATTAACCCCACCTATGGGAGGGGTCAGGCCTGTTTTTAGTAAAATTAGCCAAGGAAGATATTCAAGTCTCTCTCAACACAGGTATAGTCTTCCAAGGATTTTCTAATTCCTATGCTAGGAAGCCTGGTGATGGTGATGATTATGGTTGTCAGGACACAGGAGACAAGATATTAGGCTGGCCAGCCAGTCAAAGACATGTTAGTAAGGGCAGATGGAAGGAGACATGAGATCAGTTTCAAATTCCCCACTCAGGAATAGCCCCAGGGATTGGCTATTCAGGTATACAAATTGAATCTTATAAGTTACAGTTGGCTTCAGGATTTTTTTTAAAGTAGCATACGTGTCCAAGTATGCATTTTCAAAGCACTGAAGTCCATAGGAGACATATTTTTTATGG
>LOEQ01000086.1:18797-46499 GCA_001685075.1 Bramus lutescens | reverse complement strand
GGACCTTGGGAGCTCAGTCTAGTGCTCCAATGTGGGTCTCTGTCTCTATCTCCAACCATCGCCAGCTGAAGGTTCTATGGTGATATGCAAGATATGCTAATGTAAATACAGAACAAAAGGGCTCTCAGAAGCCACCTCATGTCCAAGTATGGTGTTTGGAAGACAGCAGAAAGCATTGCTGTGTCCCTTATACTTTATAGATTTCTCTCTGGGGAAGGAAGCTATGGAAACATATTCTACCCACAGGGTATATGTATGTGTGTGTATAGGTGTGTGTGTGTGTGTGTGAGAGAGAGAGAGAGAGAGAGAATGTGTGTGTGTGAGAATGTGTGAGTGTGTATGTGTGAGAGAGAGACAGACAGACACACACAGAGAGAGAATGTGTGAGTGTGTGTGTGTGGGAGAGACAAACAGACAGAGAGAATGTGTGAGTGTGTGTGTGAGAGTGAATGTGTGAGTGTGTGTGTGTGAGAGAGTGAATGTGTGAGTGTGTGTGTGTGAGAGAGAGAGAATATGTGAGTGTGTGTGTGAGAGAGACAGACACACACAGAGAGAGAATGTGTGAGTGTGTGTGTGAGTGAATGTGTGAGTGTGTGTGTGAGAGAGAATGTGTGAGTGTGTGTGTGTGTGTGTGTGTGTGTGTGAGAGAGAGAGAGAGAGAGAGAGAGAATGCTTGTGCATGTGAAGGCCTTGGGTACTGTACCTTAAAAATGGCTGGCTGGTCAGCATGAGTCCCAGCAATGACCTGTCTCTGCCTCCCCGGGGCTGGTATTAGGAATGAATCCTTACTTCTGGGATGGAACTCACATCTTCACAGCTGCGTGAAAAGCACTGTATTGACTGGGAAATCTCCCCAGCCTCTGCTATGTGTACTTTAGTAGGAGAAAAAGGACTTTGAGTCACATTTTCTCTCCATTGAACATCAAATTCTGGGCAGTGACTCTTCATTGTGTACCACAAACAAAGTGCCTTATGTATTTTACCAAGTTTTTCTTCAGAAAACTGTGAGAAACACTCTATAGATAAGTATTTGCATACATTTTTTCCATTCCTTAGAATGAACTGCCTAGAAGTAGAATTCCTGCGCCAATCTCTATGTGAACATTCTGGAACTTGGACTCTTGCCACATTAATTACTAGTTCAATTTAGGAAGCTTTTAAAGCTGGCCATCGCTCCAGTATTGGTTTGTGAGGACTTGATGTGGGATGTCTGTCTGTATATGTGTTGTTTATTGGTTGATGAATAAAGCTGTTTTGGCCAATGGCTTAGCAGAGTGAAGCCAGGTAGGAAATCTGAACAGAGATAAAGAGAGGGAGTGGGCGGAGTCAGGGAACCACCATATAGCTGCCGAAGGAGAAGGACAACACTGGAACCTTAGGAACCTTACCAGTAGGCCACAGCCTCATGGCGATACACAGATAGAAATGGGTTAATTTAAGATGTAAGAGCTACCTAAGAATATGCTAGCATCATTGGCTGGACAGTGTTATAGTTAATATATTTTCTATGTGATTATTCGGGTCTGGGTAGCTGGGAAATGAACGAGCAGTCTCCATCTACAAGGATTTCCTGGGCATTACTTTGGCGGGAAGGGAACAAAACATGGCTAGTTCTATCGGCAGTTTTAATTTATGGTTTATTGATTTTTGTTGACTGTATTATTTGATGTTTCATGAGCCGCTTCTATTGTGAAATGTGTGCTTGTGAACACCTCTTTCCTGTTTTTCACTGATATGTATAAAGGCAAGTCTTAATGACGACAACAACATGTAAAACATACTGGGTCCTTACTATATGCCTGTTAAGCCCCTTGCTCTCAGAGACACAGCAAATCTTTTCCCATGTGGTTTGCATCTAAAATACTCTTGTATGAAATATCACCCCTATTTCTTGAGGGCAGTTTTGGAGCAGCCTGTTTTAGAAGCCTGCATTTAGCTCATTTTTCGCATTTAACATCTTGAGAGGGGGACTGAGGTGTAGAGCCTGTGTGTAGGCCGCTCCTGGGGGTGCAGCTTGGTAGTTGTCTCACCCTGACAATATCATAAACACAGCTACTTCCCTAGACACTATGGCCTCTGGCAGAGGTGGTGGCCTTAGAATTAGGTCCCTCTGTTCCTTACTTCTTCCAGGATTTCCAAAGGACAGAAGCATTGGGATCAGCTGAGGGGGACAGGCACTGGCTTGCAGAGACACTAAAGTGTGTGAAGTGAGCAGGGAACACTCGGATATTTCTTTCTCTAAGCATCTGTGAGCAAATACACAGCCCTGTGGTCCAGGAAGAACAGCAAGACTTAGTGTCCCTCCAGGTACCCTGAAATGGAGACAATGGATATAGTTTTGGAAATGACCCATGTTGTCACACTTGTGCCAAACTTGTCTAAATGTTCCCTCTCTTGGCATCTGATTAGGGGACGACCTGTTTGTCACTATTGTTTTCTCTATTGCCTGCCCTTCCTTCCAAAGCAACCATAAGGATGCTTCATGCTGCCCGGAGGCTATCACCATGCTGAGCTTATGGGCTAGTCCTGTGACTCGATCTCCTTTACCTGCTCATTCACTCCATGAAGCTTCAACTTGCTACAAACATCCTGATTTTGGAGCTCACGCTGACTGCATAGCACCCATCTGGAAGTCACTATGTTGCTTTGCTTGAATAGCAAGGACCCAAGCTCCAGGCCTGGGAGGTGGCATTAAAGAGAGAACAGCCTTTTCATCAGACTTGGCTCTGGCCCATTATGCTAATGGAAATCCAGGAAGAAGCTCTTCACAAGGCCCTATCCTACACACTCAGGGGTGTGTCTGGAAATTAGAAGCCACCCGCTTTCTCTTTGAGTACATATCTTCTTTGAGGACCAAAGCGAGGGATGAGAAACTGCTAGAGTCCTTTGTAAGGATGGGCATGCCTTCGGATAAATTAGGACACATGTCATATCTAGATGCTGGGCTCTGTTCCAGATTGTCACAGTAGGACTAGGCAGAACCTGGGAGTCTGTTTGTAATTAAGTAATCAATTGATTTTTGATTAATTAATACTTATGTAGGAGGTAATTCTATTACAACCTGTCTGGCATGGGAAATGATGTCTTGGGGTAGGACCAAAACAGTCACTTGTTCAAATCACCAAAAGATCCCAACATCCTCCTTCCCACACATCTGAACAGCAGCTTAATAGTACCTTTATATCCGAGGATTATTTTTAAATAGAAGTTAACTATTGTAACTGTTGAGACCAGTTAAGGAAGACTAGCTTTTTGAAGTACAGCTGATAAACACAACTCCCAGTCAGGCATTTGGTAGCTCCTGTTGATGGCTTCTCACAGCATCTTTGATCTGTGGTGGCCCATCTCATTCAGCATTTGCTATGTTGATAGTCTATATCGTCCAGCCTATGCAGGCACAGACATGTGTACTCAGTCTCTTTTCTGCATCTTCCTTCCTTCTTCCTTCTTGGATACTTTCTTCCCTGCACTTCTCCTATAATGAGGGCTGCTATGAAACACTCCAGATGCCCATAGGCCCTGTTGCAGAAGAAGAAAGGGTGCCTGAGAGAGTACAGAAGTTACTTAACAAGGCTGCTTTCTGGACCTATACACATGGTTGGATCAAAAGCATGATGACTCCAAACTTTGCAAGGCCTACAGGAGACAGAGGTTATCACCACATCTTGAGGTTGCTAGGTTAGCAAACAGATAAAGGCCCAGACCCAGTAATTCATGACATTCCACCTCCCATAGACTGCAGGAGTCAAAAAGTTCTCTTCCACATTTCTCCTCCTTCCAGAGTTCTAGCCAATCACATAAACAAAAAGTGCTCATCTGCATCCTCTATCCTCTACAGCTCAGTAGCAGATGGGAACAACCCCGACAAGGCTAGTGCCAGAATGAAGTTGTGATATCAGCCCCCAAGAGGGAATGCTGCAGAAACAACCCTAGGAACAGCTCAGGTCCTGCTGTCACCAGGAAGCCAAATCCTCTACTTCCTGTGCTTACCATGTGACCAAGGGGGAGTGGCTAACAACAAAGTAAAGTATCGACAGAGAAAACAGAAGTGCAGACAACAGCCACATTTGGAAGAGATAGTTCTTGTGTCTGGCCAAGTCTATAGTTAAATATAGAACCCAAGGTATGAATCTGAAATAGGAACATGGCCAATACACAAAGTTCCTTTAGAAACAGCACCTCTTATTCCGAAACACTCATCCTATAATGATTTGAACACCTAATGCTGTGTACTAACTGGCTAGAAACACATCAATGGCTACACAAATGGTTAGAAATAAAATCAGAAGAAAAACATCAGTTCATCTTGGAAAACACTCAACTGAGATACAGCATGGAGGCCAGGCATGACAGACTGGATGCAGCTAACTCCTACCACAGGAGTTTCTGAAGAGCAGACTAGCGATGGCGCTGAAGGAGATGGAAGCTGTATTGTGCTGTGCACGTGGGCTCTACTAGCTACAAACCCATGACCAATCTCTTCAGATTCAATTGGACACACTTGACCTTGAAAGTCAACATCGGATGGAACTGCCTCTTTACATTTCAGAGTCTATGTATGTTCTTTGTGTTACCACCCCCTTCTTATTCCATTGGGCACTCACTGACCTAGGAGCTCAGGGGAAAAATGAGAGGAAAATTCAGACAGCCTCTGCCACTGCGAAGGTATAGTCTGGCAGGAAAAAAATGAAATTGAACAAAACAGTAATCAAGTTGATGGAGAGGTCAGATATTAGTCACGATTTAGGCAATGGAAATGGAATGTTCCATCCATATCTTAACTCCATCTACCCTCAGACCGTGTTTCTACTAAAGAGTTTGAAGGTTCTTTTTTTTTAATAACCTTTTTTGGTAATTTCACAGTCAATTTAGACATCAAGATTGAGTCACTCAAAATTTGTTAGTGAACGGTCTCTTGTTATTTACATCAGTCTTCCTCTCCAGGTTTGCATCTGGGAGCAGGAAAAACAACACAAAAGCATGCATCTGGGCAGAAGTCTATGCTTCAGGGCTGCTTTTGTTTATGTTTTGAAAGTCTGATCCCTAGGGAGGCTGGCTATTGATATTTTGTGCTCCATATCCTCTGTGAGAGAGATTAAGGGCATGGTGTGGATGGACCTTGTCCCACGTTCTCTTTTGTTTGCCATCTGTCTTTCATTCATGCGGACTGAGGGACATGTGAAAGGGGCTTGATGGATCTTAATCTTTTAACTTCAGAGACTATGGTCTTTCTACGTCAAGACCCTCCTTTATGTCCAGTAAACACAAAGACACAGAATGCTGTAACACTGTTGTACCCATGGAGTCGACTGTCTTCTAGGAGGAAGACTCTTCCCCTTTAGTCCACTATAGACACACAAGTCTAAAGCTATCAGCAGGTTGCTGTGCCCTGGTCACTGGAAGGCATTAGAAGCAGTCAAGCGGTCTCTTAGACATTAATTGATGGCTTTGATCCTTCTATTGTACTCAGGAAGCAGCAGCTTCATAAAGAAGGCCAATTCTCTAGGTCGATCTTCTAGGTAAGCATCAATTTTACTTAGTCCCTTTGCCTCATCTCTAAAAAAAGGAAGTGCATTTCCTGAGAAGGAATGGTGACATAAAGTCAGGCATTTGTTTCTATTCATTTGTTTTCCTTAGTGATCATAGCCATGACTGTTATACTAGACTGTGGGAGTCTAAAGGTTCTTGGCCTGAAAAGAATGCTTTTAAGGTCCAACTACAACAAAGCAAGTGGGGAGGCTCCCTAGAGAGAAGACACGTAGAAGAGACTCACAAAGTTGAGACTCTTCAAACTCAGCCAGACTGACCCATTAGTTCTCCATCCAGTGAATGCATGGTTAAATATCTATGGATAGCTACTATGTGCTGACACTGAGGGATGGACAGACAGCAATAGAGTAAGAGGGAGAAAGAGGTAAGATAGACAATTCTACCATTCTGCAGTAGGCACCATCTCTGACAAACTCCAACAGACTTTTTGATGACGTTGTAACTGTACACATGCAAAGCAATGTTTTTAAAATCAAGAGTAAGAGCAGATGACAATATAATGGGTCTCTCATGTTATCAACACCATGATTTAGTGGCTGGGGGAAGTAAAAATGATGGTTTGATAGAGGCACAGCCAGGGCAGGTTGAAGACAAGACTATGGAAGAGGAATAAAATTTGGGTAACAAGGAGGGACAAAAGGGTCTCCAGAGCAGTGTCTAGGTCAACCTGGCAGAAACTGGAGGACATTCTTAAAAGATACCTCCTCCGTTGCTGAAGACTCTTCATCTCTGGGCAGTGACTTCACTTTGCTGTGCCTCAGTTTCTTTTAATCTTTGAAACTGGAACAAAACATCTCTGATGGAGTTACTGTTGCGGCGATGATAAGATACATTTGCCTGGCAGATTATGGGTCCCAAATAGATGCCCAAGTGGAGGGATATGAGGTCTTCTCATCTTTTACAGATCATTTAAACAAATAAAACACTTCCCTGGGCATTATCACATTTGGTTCTCACCACAACCTGTGAAATGGAGAAGACAGGTATGAATATTTTCATTTTGTAGGTTAGAAGAGATTTCAGCTCTACCTTGCCTCCTTAGGGAGACAAAGCGGAGTGAAATGGAAAAACACTGTGGTTATGCCAGAGATCTGAAGCTTAGGGAATATGTTGGCATTTTATTTTGGTAGCTAAGGGGAAGCAGGCAAATATTCTAGACTAGAGAAAGGAAAGGACAGCAGTACTTAAGGGATGCTAATCTGGAAGTAGTGGGTTGATTGGAACGAGAAGGGTTTATTCAAGCCAGCCTCAAAGTTAAGTGTTTTGAGTTTTGCTGTGCATAGACGTATTGGGTTACTGTAACAATTTAGGGCCGGTGAGTCAACGAGACAGAATTTCCTCCTCATCAATGAGACATGTGCAGCGGTCCATCTGCTGCTCTTTCCTGCCTCTCCCTCCCTTTCCAAGCAATGAGGATAATACTAGACAATAGCAAGACATTATAGTTAGCAGGTGTGAGCAGCAACAGCATATTTAAGCTATGTAAATAAGGAAAGCTGAATTTCTGGAGCATTCTAGATGAGGACTGTCATGCCTACTGCTTAGAAAGCAGAACAAATCCAGGGCTTACTCCAAAGCCTGGCGGTTGCTCTCTGTCATTTTTTTTTCTCAGTCAGGGTTTAGGTGGTGTCTTTCTTCAAAATTAAGAAAATGTTTAATTTTTAACACAAAACCTACATCACCACCAAACCCCTATCTCGGGTTTCTTATCCACTCCATCGATGACATCAATGAAAAGGGCCCTCCCCTGGACTATCTTGCAGAGTCCTAATCCACTTTGAAGGAGTGTACCGACTTGGAGACTCATCTACTCACCCACGGCAATGGCGGTTTTTCCTTTGCAAGTCCAACTCTACACAGACAATTCAGTACTGGTGTTGCTTCCTTTTCCATGAGGTCCATTCCCCTACAAGCCCCTCATCAACTGAAAATAGCCTGCAACCCTCCTAGCCTACTGAACACCCTACATTAGTCACGGTGTCCTTCCTGTGATCACTCTGCTACCAGGGAGTGGAGGCNCTGCTACTGGCCAGCATCAGGCACGGGCTTAGACAGCACACTGCTAGACAGGGACACGATCAAAATTCAAAATGGAAGGATAGTTTCTGCTGATGGTGGCTATATTTTCACCTTCATAAGTCAAACATGTCTAAAGCAAACCATCTGGACTTCCAGGACACATTTCACAAGGATGGGATTCCGCTGCAGGACTCTGAACAAACGGAGAACAAACTCTAATGTCAGTCAGACCTGGCCTTGTCCAACTGACTTCTTGCATGCAGTTTTCCTCCTAGTGATAAGCAGATTCTTTCTCCTCCCTGTAGGTCATGCTGTTTTGTGCCTGTGTTGAACATTTCTTTCTCCATATATTTAATCTCTAATTCACCTAATTCATCTTAGAGATCTTCATGGGAAAAGCATGGTCACTCGACAAAGAAATGCCGTCCACCCAAGTACCTTCTGATTCTGCATTTCTTTGATATCATTTTCAGCAATACCATGGCATGGTGATTTGGATCCACTTCTGCCAGTTGTGGTTTAATTGTGTCCTCCTCCAAAAATTTGTTCATTGGATACTTGATTCCAAAGTGTAAGTGTTAATGGCTTTGGAGATGGCATATATACATCATAGTAATGAGATAAAGTCATGAGAGAGGGGCTTCTAATGATAGCATTGGAGACTTTGTAAGCAGATGAGAGACTTACACTGACCGTTTGTCTTACCATGTGATGACCTGTACTGTTTCACCATGTGGCAGGAAGGTCCTTCTCAAATGTCAGCTATGTTTTTGACTTCCTAGCCTCCAGAACCAGGAGTTAAGTAAACCTCTATTCTTTATAAATTACTCAGTCTTGGGTATCCTGTTATAGCGGCAGGAAAAAACTAAAACCCACTATATTTGATTATAAGTACCTCAAGGAAAAGCTCCATTGTCTGATTTTATATAATCGTTTGTCTATTGTAAACGCAGGATGTTTGAATGAACAAGTGAGTGAGCGAGTGAACAAAACACTCATTTATATAACTTATCTAGCACTCTAGAGCCTTCTAGCGTTCCAGTATCTACAAGCTATTCATAGTCGGGAGGCAAATACTGGATCACGTGGCCACTCTCGGTTTGCCCGGGATCAATGAAACAGGAAGGATGACCCACCAGAGATGCTCTTACTGGCATGCTGACCTCCAGGTAAGAAGGGGAGATGCACACTCATCTTGTGTAGGTGTTGGCAGTCAGTCATCTCTGACTCACAGGCTTCATTCCTTGGCTCCTATTAAAGCCTACTTTACAGAGAGCTCTCACAGGAAGCAGAAGGGTGGCATGTGATGCCCGGAAGGAATGAGCAAGCTCTGAATGGAAGCTGGAACACAGCAAGCCCCGGAGAGGCCAGCATTTACAATGGTGGCAGGAAGCAAACAGAATCTTCTAGTGTCATGATGCTACATGCCATTACTTTGCATCTGTGCAACTTCTGCTTATATAATAGCAATTTACACACCCAGATTTAGACATCCAGCATGTCCATCCCTGAGATGCAGTGCTAAACTACAAATCACCAAATTTGGCAGTGCAAATCAGTTTTGCCCAAACTAACGGGTTGTAATCATAACATTTACATATTAAAGTTGACACCTTGAATGCACAGGAAACCTCAGACACCAAGACAGAGCCAACCTATATTTATTTTATATGAGATTTTATAAAGGGACATGTATCATGGACTTTGGAAGAGACTGCTTTCACCATTATCTGACATTAGCTGAGCCCAATAACAGGCTACTTTGACTTTCTGTGCCTCTGTTTCAGGAACTGTACAGTATAAAGAATGCAGGACTGTATGTATACACGAGTTTGTTGTAAAGAGATTATTAGTTAATATGTGGTAGATGTCACTTCTAAGCTCACTGTGGGTCTGAAACAACAAATCAGATATTGGAGTTAAGGCAGGTATGCTGATGGTTTATTTGTTAAGACAGTGTTTCACTATGCCAGGCAGGTTGGCATCAAACAGTTGATGCTCTTGCCTCAGCTTTCTGAGTGCTAAGATCATTAGACTAAATCATTACACTTGACTGAGGTTTTTATAACAACACAGACATTTTAGAATAGATATGAAGAGGCCCACAATTTGGGGCTTATCCAATTCTCATCTAATAAAGGATCTTGACATTCATAGATACTGTGCAGCATCAGGCAGGGGAGGGAGCTTGAGGGAAAATGCAGCTGGACACGGGGAGAAGTGGGTAAGAAGCCTCTCTGAGAGCTAAGTGATGTTAGGGAACGGCACTCATGAAAACCCAGAGAATAACATTTTTTGGGGGGGGGCAAGGGATGAGCTGTTCAAAAGCTGTGAGCCTTCAGTATGTGTGTTGGGTTTTGGGGGGTCATGTTTCATGGAGGAGACCCACATATTTAATTCACCATTATACCTCAGGAAACCAGGAGAATATCTGGTAAAAAATGTTGGTTTAATTAATATTCATGAGTACAGTTAAGGAGGTTAGTACAGGCAGTGTTCTGGAAGAAAGGATGGGTGAAGTAGAAATGAGAATCCACGGGACAGCAATATCAGACCACATGAGACCCTGGGCTCCAAGAGGAGACTTGGGTATCACTCCAAGAATGTTGTGGGGCAGACAGAACCTTGGGATAAATGGATGGCGCGATCTGACTTACACTGTAAAACCGCCATCCTGGTTCCCGGTGAACATACATCAGAACGCATTATAGATGACAATAATGAACACACCCAGGCCAGGAGGAAGGGAACCTAGACACACACTGGTGCTAAAGGTGATAACAAAGGTTCAGTTCTAGTCATTGTTAACTTGGGGGAGGAAGGTGAGGTTGGAAACAGAGCTAAGCCACTCTCAGGAACTGGATGGGTAAAAGGCAGTAGATATGTATAATTGAAAATCAAACAATTTCAATAGTATCCACATACAAAATAGTGGCAATAAACTAGATACATCAATAAAAGGATATATGCTTAAAATGTGGGATAGAGCAAACATTTCAGAAAAAGGCTGGAGGACAATTCTGTTTATGTACATTAAAAATAACCATTAAGTCTAATATGTCTTAGAAAACACAGCTCTATTATCGGTGGAGTTGACGCCTCATTGTGTGATGTCTGTCCCTCACATCAGATATGGAGAAAGAATTGAGAACAGAAGGGAGCAATAAAATAAAATGCAACAGTGGTCACAGTATGCCACAGAGTAGTGGATTGCTTAGCTCTTGGTTGGTGAGGCCCATGGAAATAAATTCCTCAGCTCTAGGTCTCACTGGCCACTTTCTTTATGAGAACTCCCATCTATAAAACTTCCTCCTTTTGAAGGATGTGCATTCCATAGGCTCCTGACTGGTTCTTGGTGCTCACTGATTCCTGACAGACACACTGTCTGAATCCTCTCTCTCAGGGATAGGGCTAACCTGTAACTCAGTGGGGTTGTAGAAATGGCCACCCAGGCTATGTCATAAAAGACATTTTGGCTTATGCCTCTGTGGTGGTTTGAATGAAAATGGCCAGGATAAGTCCATAGGGAGTGGCACTATTAGGGCTTGTGGCCTTGTTGAAGGAGGTGGGCCTTACTGGAGGAAGTAGGCCTTATTGAAGGAGGTGCAACATTAGGCCTCAGGAGTTCAAGCCAGTTCACTTGCCTTTGGATCCAGATGTAGAACTCAGCTCCTTCTCCAGACCACGTCTGCCTGCACGCTGCCCTGCTTCCTGCCATGATGACAGTGAACTAAACCTCTGAAATTGTAAGCCAGCCACAATTAAGTGTTTTCCTTTGTAAGAGCTGCCATGGTCATGGAGTCTCTTCACAGCAATAGAAACCCTAACTAAGAGAGTCTAAGTTTCTTGCCCATTTGCTCTGGGGAAGTTGGCATTGTAAGGACACTCAAGCAATTCCATGGAGGACCACATGGTCAGAAACCAAGGCCTACTCAGAACAGTTGCTATGAATTTTCCATCCGTGTATTTGAACATCTTGGAGTATTCCTACACACATCTTGACTGCAACCTCATGAGACAGTGGTCCAGAACCCCCACACAAGCCATTCCTGATGCACAGACACTGTTTGGGCTTAATAAATGATTATTGTTGTCTTAAGATGACCATTTTCTGGGCAGTTTGCTATGCTACAGTTAACTGAAGTCCTTGAAGTCAGTCTTTGAACTCATAGCTGCCTTAACTAAGGGGTGTGAAGAAATGAAAGCCTTGTTTGTCTTGATGATTCTTTTTTTCACTAAGTTCCCTTCCCTTCCAACAGGAGAGGTGTGAAAAGCAATAATTTTAATCAAAATAAGTAACACCTGGTTCATTGAAAATCAAGTCCTGTGAAATTTGGTCCTTACAAAAACCAAATGGTGGCACCACCAGCAACCTTAGAAGTGTCTTTAAAGAGATGAATCTGTCCTAAGCTTGCATGCTGTTTTTCATAAAAACACCCTCAAAACATCCTTTCTTATCCACGCAAAGTTCTGGAAAATCAGCTGGCTTTGAAACCTTATCTGTTTGGTCTTCTCACAGCATCTTAAAAAAAAAAACTACAGTGCACATAATGAGCAGATGAATTTAAATCAGTGAAATAATTTATCATTTCCTGACTTTTGTAAGAAATTGAAAATTTTCCACAGTGGGGTGTGTGGGGGTGAGGGGTGAGTTAGCGCTCAGTCTATTAGAGAACATGGTTGGAGCAACGAGAGCCCTGTTCTTTCATAGTGGACAATACTGCAGACTATGAAGCAGGAATGGCGGTCTCCTCGTTTGACATACTGTGTATTTATCTGCCATATTATTTTAAAAGGACAACAAAATCCAAAGCAAAATGACCAAATTCTAGCAAGTCATAATTAGGGATGTTGGTAGGTCAACTGTCTACTAGACTGGGAATCCTGCAGAGTGTGGAGTGCACCCTAGGAAGTCAAGGAAGCAAGTCAAGAGTCCAGCAAAACAAGGGAGGAATGATCCCTGACTTCAAGAGTTCAGGCTACATGGTATGGGAGCATGCTTGGGGGAACAAATGGCCCAAACTGAGATGCTGGTAGGGCCTTGAAGAAAGGAAAGAAAGGAGGAAAGAAGGGGGGGAGGAATGAGTCTTAAGAACCGGATAAAAAAATCAGAATGGGCCAGAGGAGAGTAAGCTGAGCACAGGTTGATTCATAGAATCTAAAGATGGAGAATTCTAGAAAGAGTAAAGGGAAAGATCATACAACAAGAATTCTGGAAAACTCCTGGGGTTCAGAGCCAGAAATGGCCTCTTGTTACAAAGAGTTGCCATCAGCATCACTTCCTGTAATTAACAACAGATGCTTTTTCAAAATAAATAACATTTATTATTTAGAAGACATTTAGCATTATAAATGGAGCTTTTTCACAGTATCAGAGGAAATGCCACATGGTGACGAAGTTTAGATAAATTTCAGGTTCTTTTTTCCCTCCCTTCCCCTGCTCCCTCCCTCCCTCTTTCCTTCCATCCCTCCCTCCCTCCTTTCCGTCCTTTCTTCCATCTTTCCAGGATTCTCATGTATCCCAGGTTGACCTTGAACTCTCTATGTAGCTGAGGATGATCTCAAACATGTGCAGATATTACAGGTGTATGCCACCATGCTTGGTTTATAGGTGCTGGGTGTTGAACCCAAGGCTCTGTACACACTAGACAAGCACTCTATCAACTGAGTTTCATCCCCAGGAGTCAGGCATTTCCTCAGAGAGAGACAGCATGAGTTTTGGATTTAGATCATGATCCTATTTCATTTTGACTTTGTGAACTTAAGTAGGCTAGTGTCTCTCAGGGCTCAGATCTTAGCATTTAGTGAGTGGCTTTGTCAAATACGAGGCACTACAGCTAAGCAAGCTCAATACATTTCCTCACTGGCTTGCTTTAACAACCATCTATGATTGAATGTATCTCCCGAGGTCCATGTGTTGAAAATTTGATCCTTAATTCAACAGTGTTGGGAAGGAGGGTCTTCAAGTAGTGATGAATTCAAGACAGTTCTGCCCTCAGGGATGAATTAATGGTATTACCCTGAGAGTGAGTTTCAGACAAGGGAGTCTGGCCTTTTCTTAGCCTCTCTAACTTATCACTTTACCCTGTTGCATTCTGTCATGGTATAATGCAAAAAGAAGGCTCCTGGCATATGCTGGAATTTTTAACAGTCAAATTTTATTTTATTAATGTATACCTGTCTGTGGAGGGACAGTGGTATTATGCACATGTGAGTATAAGTGTCCGTAGAGGCCAGAAGAAGGCATGAGATACCCTGGAGCTGGAATTGTAAGTGGTTGTGAACTGTCAATAGTGGGTGCTGGGAAGCAAACTCAGGTCCCCTGAAAGAGCAGTCAGCACTCTTAACTGCCAAGCCATCTCTCCAGCCCTGATGCTGGCACCTACAGATCAGACTTCCTATCCTCCAGAACATCAAAAATATATATGCAATTTTATTAAATGTACTAAATATTAATATATAACCATAAAAATTTCATATCTATTTAAATGTATAATAAAATGGCATAACAACATATAGTAAAGAATATTATTATCATATATATTATTATAAATTAGCCAGTTTGTAATATTGTTACAGCAATGCAAAATAAACTAAAATAATCCCTTTGAGTGTTGTAGTCATTCCAATTTATGAAGAACCTGAGGCTGAAAGGCCAAATCTAAAAAAAAAGTGTGTGTGTGTGTGTACAGGTATAACAAGCCACAGTATGCCTGTGGAGGTCAGAAGGTAACTTTGCGGAGTTGGTCCTCTCCTCACTTTTACAAAGGTTCAGAGGATTGCAGACTGAAGTCACACCATCAGGCTGGTGCAAGCAGCAACTACTTTTACCTGTTGAGCCATATTGCCAGCCCCAGATGTTGAATCATTTGTTCAAGACACCAGGATTAAAGGGGATGACATTTGAAGAAAGCTTTCAACAACAAGCTGAGCTTTGGCTCTGTTTCATGCTCTCTAATCTGGAGATGAAAACTGCAGAGTATCAATGTTGGGAGCTGCAGACCCTCAGACCCTGAACGTTCTATGACTTGCCTGCTGGAGTAAACATTTGCTTTTCTATGCTTGCAGCTGCTCTGAGCATGGAACCCTCATGAGTTCCTGATAACAAGGAAGTGGTTTCTGGTGGGCTTGTGAGGAAAATCCTGAGAGCTAAAGCATGGCTACTAGTTAAGGAGAACATTATATAAGCTGTGTTGAAACATAACAAAATTTGCATTATTGCTTCAAGAGTGGCCCGTGTTTCTGTGTGTTCTTTAATCCTCAGGACCTTGCCCAATCGCAGTTCCAGGGGGTGCAGGTGCCACATATCAACATTACAGGAAGGGCCTGGAGGCAGAGGAGAAGGTCTCCACACATGATCTTCAGCCTTGGAAATAGGTTCCAGGAAGGACAGACAAATCTGTCTACCTGAAAGGGTGATGATCATCAGAGGTCCCTTAGGAAAGGGCTGTAGTATCAGCCTCCCCTTGGTCCAAAGTAAGGAACGAAAGGGATGCCAGGATGATGTGCACGGACTCTTTGAGACAAGGGAGGCAGCCTGAAGCCAGAGTTTCTGCCTGACACCATCTGCTCTGGGCTTTCTCTTGCTTAGATGTAGAAATTCACTCTGGCCAGTAACTAAGACATAAGACACAATAAATGTTCCTTAAATCAACAGAATATTTTCAAATTATTATTGAATTTATAGGCTTTGTAGAAAGTAGACAATCATCCCCCATATCTAAATATAGGCGGTGTTTAGAGTTAGCAGGTAGTACAAGATGCACCAGGTAGTAGGACTCAACTGGGGGCCAAGGAATAGTGACATTTTCTGGCTCTTTCTGCCTAAACCAGTTCATGATGCAGCTGCTGAAGCTAAGTCCCAGTGCTTGTATTTCCCACCTTCTTCCCATTCACTTAAGAAAAATTGGCTCCTGCATTTATTCCTGCCCCCATTCAGGTTTCTATCTCTCATCTGTTTTCTATTATTTAGTTCTCTGAGGTCAACCTGTCTAAAAGTTCACCAGGTTTGCTGGATGCTGGTGGCACACACCTTTAATCCCAGCACTCAGGAGACAGGTGAGCAGATCTTTGTGAGTTTGAGGTCAGCCTGGTCTACACAGAGCTAGTTCCAGGATAGTCTCCAAGGCTACAGAGAAACCTTGTCTCAAAAAACCAAAAAAAAAAAAAAGTTCACCAGGTTTTTAATCATCTTACCTTCCTAAATCTGTTCACCTCCCTCATTTTTCCAAGATCAAAGAGGCTATATTGGCAAATAGTTTTGAGAAAGGAATGGGGGTGGGGAAGCAACCCACTGAACTTGGGTTTTGAGTGTTTGGACGCTGTGTTTCAGAGAAGCTGGTCTTCAGTGGTTTAATGGTGAAAGACTGGAATCTGGCCACATCACAGAGGTTGTTCATGCTCAGGTTTGAACGGCGATAAAATACAAAGGTGGAGATTACCTACTATGAAAGAGATGGGCTCACTCCTGTTCTGGCATGACGGTCCCATTGGCAGGGCTGGCCACAGGATTATGCCCGTGTAATTTTGCACAGCGGTAGAACCGGGAAACCCGCGGAAAGGCAGGAAGCAGATAACAACCCACAATGGGGATGCAATGCTTGAGAAAACTTGGCATCGAAAATGAACTCAGATTCAAACCAAGCACCCCAGCATCTGTCTTTTGTTTGTTTTTGTTTTTTCTCTCTCTCCGTTCTAACGGGTTCTATTTGCTACTTTAAAAACACAATGCAAATGACCTGAGCCCATCTTCTCAGATGGGTCTGTGTACTTTCTAATGAGGGCAGTCCTTGGGTTTAGAGCTATGAACTCCATCCCTCCTCAATCAACTGTTCAAGTTATCCTGTAGATTCTAAACCCAAATCTTAGTACATAGTGATGTTTTTAATATGTCAATATTTTTCTGGGCTAAGGATCTATGGCCTTGGGTACTTTATGCATATTTTATCCCTTGATCATGTTGCTTTTTATAAATGGTGTTAAAAGAATGGGAAATAATAACAAAGTTACCTTATCCTTAAGGGTGGATTTCCTCTGATACATGAAAGACTAAGTCTAACAATATGGGGGACAGATACGTAATGTGAGGCTTGGTTCATTTGTCAACCAAGTTCTCAGTAATTATCAGATCAGATTAATCCAAAGACTCAGTAATGTGCCGATTTATGTTTCCATAAGAACTGATAAATTAGTCAAAAGTTAGTATTTAATACATGAAATCAAACATTAAGAAATTAGCTATCTTCTAAGCCAAATAAAAATAAATTTAGTAATATATGTGATTTAATACCTAATTTAATTACTTACATTATAAAACCAGTAGAAGGGGGTTCAAAGGACTTTACCATATCAGCAAGAAGTAATCAACTCAATTTTTAAAAAAGTTATTATTACTTTTATTTATAGTGTGTGTGTGTGTGTGTGTGTGTGTGTGTATGTGTGTGAGTGAGTGTATGTGTAGATTCTTCCAGAGGCCAGAAGAGAACATTGCATTCCCCTAGCACTGGAGTTAAAGGCAGTTGTTATCCTCTGGACATGGGCACGCTGAGCTTAAATCTCGTCCCTTGCAAGACAGCAAGTGTTCTTAACCACTGAGCCATATCTCTCCAGACTCCACAAATCCAGTCTTTAAAACACAGCTTCTCTTTGTGGAATAAAATCATTAAATATTAAAAATAATCAGACCTGTAATCAAAGTCTTTCTGGAAAGCCCTATCATTTTCTTTATGACCCCGAAGTTACTCTTAATTAAAGGTTCTGATTTGTTGCTAATAAAGGATGTTGGAAATTCTCTGAGTCATTGCTAAAATTATCACAGGGTTTTCAGTGAAAGGAAAAAAACCTAACATGTCGCATTCATTTAATTTGTACTCTGACATGATGCTTTTAGACAGGACTGCCTTAATTTGAAGAACCATTTACTGGCTTCTCCTCTGTCACGTGGCAGTTTCAGGAAGAGGTCATTCAGGATGAGTGGGCCAAAGTTCTTGGTTTCTATTCTGAGTGGTCCCGCAGCTGTGAGAAGGCGGCCAGAGAGTGGGAGGCTGGGTCTCGGTAACTTTCTCCTGCAATCTTTAATCCTACTGTTTTTTTTTTTTTCCATCCAAGCTGGATCTCCACCATTCTACTTCTGGAAGCATTGGGCTTGTGTTTATCACAGTCTGAGGTGCTTTCAGGGTTCAAACCCAACAGAGAAATCTTATAAACCAAAATCCCTTTACATTTGCAAACATTTAGCTAATAATTCAAGTTTTTAAAGATTTATTCATTTTTATTTTATGCATGCATTTGTGTTTTGCCTCCATGTGTGTAAGTGGACCACATGCTTCTGGTGGCTTCGTTTCCTCGCAGTACCACCGAAGCCTTGGAGTTCTCATGACCCTGCTGTGGTTCTGAGCCATCGGAATGTTTCCTCAAGTCCCTGGTTCTCTGGCTACAACCTCTGCTTTACCAGCTCTTTCCACAGTCTGCAACTAAGTTCTTTTAAATTCCTTCAGAGTAACATCACATGGACTCCATTTTCCTCACAGGAGCCTATTATCTTCAAAGATGATTGCTTTGGTGGCAAATTAATAAATATATAGTGTGCATATATATATATACACACACAATGTTTTCACACACACACACACATATATATTATATATAGTCACCTCTAAGTTATATCAGATTGAATTTTGTTTATGCAGATGACTGCATACAATGTATAATTAATTTTTTAAATATCTCATCAAGCATTTGGTACAAATACTACTTTATCCTTTGTTCTCCAAAAGAAATGTGTTATTTTCTATCTCTCTGAGATCATTCATAACCTAAATAAGGTGTTAGTAATAATTATACTAAATAGTAGCATAAATCCCTTTGGAAAACGCTTATTGAAGACCGCCTCTGTACACATTTTGCAGTCTACATATTTTGTCTTTCTACGGAAAACAAATTCACTTACATAAATTCTTCAATAGAGGGAATGGAGAAAATACCAGATGTGCCACAGCCTTTTAACAAATCTGAACTCTGGAGTCAGAGTGAGAAGTGTGTCCCATATTAGAGATATTTTCACGTCCACAAATATCTCCATGTTCAGGAACAATTTGATAAAGCCTCTTCACCTACTATATTCACCACTTAGTGAATAAATATCACTCCTAGGACCTTCCAAGAGTATCTTTATGACAGAAACTCCTCAAAGGAGCAGAGATCATATTTCATAATTTATAGAGAGTCAAGTTAATATTGTATTGATCCCAAACTAAGGGATAGCCTTACATACACTTAAGTCCTTCCTTCGAATGATACTCTCTCTGTCTCCTACTTAATTTCTTGCATCCTTCCAATCTACTATCAACTGGTACCTTATAAAGTCAAATCCTCTCTGGGACTGTGGAGTCTCCCACAAATAGGCCTGCCCTCAGGAGTACACACAGGGTGGAAGTGTACATTGCTTGCTGAATTATTAGATTAGCATGTCTCTCTCCTACTACACGGCAAGGTCTGGGAGAACAGGGACTGTTTCTGATGCTACCTGTGACCATTTTCCTAGGGAAGAGCACAGAATAAACAAATAATACCCCACTGTGTATACAGATGACAGTGACAAGTAGGCGCCTCTGAAGCTGAGAAGTGGCTACTGCACTGGAACCATCCCTGAACCCTCATGGGCGAGCTCCGTGGCTCTTCTGAGCCCGGCTTCTGACACAGCTCGAGGGAAATGAACCTGCAAAGATCGTCTTCTGCTTGCCAGCCCTGGCAAATGACTGTGTGCTCAACTGTATTTTCTAAAGGCAACATTACAATAGTGAAGGAACTTTTCAGCACCTTCAAAGATCTTCATGGGTGTCAATGTAAGTAAGCTGTAATAAATGATGGTAATCCATGTGCAAAGCATGGAAAGATCAAAGATGACAGAGGAATCCAACCTAGGAGAGAAGGTTCTGGGATGTCCCACAACTGGAAGCAAAACACTGCTCAGGCCAGAAGTTATTTTATCTGCCCTTCATATTTAAAAATGAACTTTCAGGGTTAGGAGACCCGGATAGCAATTGAATGAAGTTCATGCATTTCTACGTCTGTCTCATATTTATGAGGAAATGCAATTTAACAAGTGGGCACCCAACGTTTCTACACCAATGAGAAGAAAGTGAGAGGGTGCAAATGTGAGCCACATTGGTTTAGTGGAGCTACTGCATCAGTACAAAGTTAGAAGCATTACCTCACAGGAGCATGCAAATACATCATGTGCTACAAAAGCCATGCCTGGATCCATGGCAGTGTGCGTTAGGACAATCAGGCAAGAGCACATCACCGGGGCTATAGCCATGGTGCTTGCGTGGTACTGGACCACCCGAGAGCACTTATCTCAGGATGCATCCTCACCATTTAGTAATACCTGGCTGCACATACATAAAAGTAGTTCTGCAAACTGTGTTTAGACACCGTCTGATATGGTTAGTTTTTTTTTTTAATGGTTGGTGTCAAATTCTGGTGTGCAATGCATCTCGTAAGAGGAACAAATGCTTTAGAAACTTTCAAAGAATGGTCACAAGTATCTTGATACTAGCACCCGATTTCTTCTTCTTGCTTTGTGTTTATTTTTATTGCTTTGTTGCTTGGTCCAACTCTCTGAACGAATTTACTTTTCAATATACCCACTACATTCTTGTAATTCTAAACACTTTGGCCTCCTAACTTACTGTTACTTTTCTTGATGATTCTAGCTATTAGGTTTATTGAGACATTTTAGGCAAAATGCAGGTGGTAGAGAGACATGAGGAAATTTCAGTGAGGAGTGGTTACCAGAGCCATGATACATTCTTGTTAGCCATTAGTCAGCTTGTAAGATGGATTCTAAAGCCACATGGCTGAAGTCAATTAACATGACTCAGATCGCATCTCGAAATAAATAAAACCTTTCTCCTTTTTCTGGATGCCATTTGCTTGCTGCTTTTATCTTCTAATGCCAGGGGAAAATATCAAGGAGATTACTTTAATCTCCTTAGCCCATTTGTGGTTCATCACACACATGACTCTCTGGCTCCTTGTTCTGAAGATGACAGCCTTGGCATGGGCTTGGCTGCTGTGAGTCACACCTACCCTCCCCTTGGGCTTCACAGTACCCAGGTATCTGAGTGGAGGAGATAAGAGGGAGATCTCTGAAGGCTGAGTGACCATGCCACAAGGCGACAACCTCAGCCTCATCTGCCTTCTGTCCCAACAGACTCAGCAGAGAGAGAACACTCTGTTCACAGCGGATGAGGTAAATGGGGATCATCTAACAGAACATACGCTCCTCTGTGAAGCTTCAAGGAGACTGCCTCACATAAAGAAAGATGGCTGTCAGGTGAAATAAACATATGGGTGATTTTCCAGAATTTAAAAATTCTGTAGAATCAGAAGCGATGCAATACAAGTGGAGAAGAGGGAGCTTATAATAAACAAGCATGTTTAATAAATTGCCATTAAGTCATCTGAAGAATGCTGCTGCATATGGTCCTGTTGATGATTTAGGACATTTGCCTGCTTACCTGGGAAAGAATTTCACTGTGTAAACCCTTAACTTTCTACTATAGTTAGTTTTGTTTCCTCTGCCCTGAGAAATTAGAAGGTTCCTTTCACATCTATCAATTGTACACCAGGTTTACAACACAGAAGACAAGTATTTATAAAATGAATTATCTGAAGTAATGGCTTTATCTCAGAATTTCTGAGCAAACTATGCAGTACATTTGCCCAGCTCCTGAACTGGCTTGCCCGTTTCACTCTGGGAATATTTAGCACCCGAACTACCGAGGCATACATGAGGGTGGCGAGGATGCTCACAGGTCAGCTGGTGTGAGACACCCACAAAGTTGCTGTGGCATATCTAGCCGCAGGTCTACAACAAAAGTGTCTGGGGATGCTCTACAGCTTGGAGCGAGGACTCTTGGGTTGGAGCTTTTTCCTCCCTGCATTGCCAGGTTATACAGAGGAACAAAGACAATTGTTAGCATCACTGTTATAAGAAGATGCTTTAATTTTTGCTTTTTCTATTCAGAAAACATTGACATTGTTTTTTAAAACTTACAAAAGCTCCAGGCAGTTGCTTATAACTTACACATGAAAGGGGTCTTTAATTTCATGGGAGGAAATGGCCCATGTGGAGAAGCTAAAGACTTCAAGAGCCACCCAGGATCTCTTTAAATTGTCTTCTTAAAAGATATTATCTTATAATTTTTCATCTTTTGTGAAAATTGGAATCACATCCATACGATGCCTCCAAAGGGATAGAAATAAAAGGCCTTGTGGGGCTTCAGAACCCACTCATATTAAACTGTCAAAACAGGATTTCTGATGTTAAGTGGTGTGAACAGATTGCATTTAATTGACACATCTGAAGATGCGTAATAGGATGAAGGAAGTGGATGCACTTCAGCTCAAGTTAAACAATACTTCTGCTAGGACACAAAACGCCAAGAGGATTTCACACCACAAAGTTCCCATCAACCTTATGGATTTTTAAGACAAAAACCCTTCATGAATAATTTCTTGAGAAACAAAGAATTATATTCAAATCAATGGGAAGTTTCAAAGTCTTTATATGTGAAGGAGGTTTTTGACATGATTAAAAAGAAGTCTAAGAACTAATGGATGAGGTGCTTCTGCTCAGGATGCTGTCAAAGGCAGCCATATTTATCTTCTACTGGAAATGATAAATAATGTTAGGAAACATGAATGAAATAACCTCTTCCTAAGCACAGGGTATACTGGCACAGAAAACAGTGATCCATGAGAAATGAGACGCTAAAGAGACAAGCCTGGCCATGACCTCTGCACATGATAGCATGGTTCCAGACTGTGATGTGGGAAGAGGAAACAAGAAGGGCTTCTGAGAAGGCAGTGGATTCTGAGGTATGGCACACAGAGATGACAAAATGCAGGAAGATAAAGGCAGCTGGAGTTCTGGAGTTCAGCACAGAGTACCAATGATATGGGGGGGTGTCCATCCAGCTGTAGAGGCCTGAACAGTGAAGACACACTGAGGAAGAGGCCACTGGAACAGTGTACGGAACTGTACCTGTTGCTTTTACAGAGCTTTGCTGATCAAAGAAACCAGAAGTCACAGGGTATTGGGTACAGTGCTCAAGAATGTTTTGCCTGATCCAGTCAGGGTAATCAACCTTACATTATGTGTACTCTGTATTCATGTAGGAAATCAGAAAAGCAGGACTCCCCAAAGCAGGTTATCTCCAAAAGTGACTTAATTGTGTCTGAACAAAGCTTGAGAATAGTTACAAAACATTAACCACTCAGCACTTACAGTATCTGTCAATGCATTAAAAGCGTAAGTAGAGAGGCTGGAGAGATGGCTTGATGCCTAAGAATGTACTGCCTTTGCAGATGGTCTGAGTTAAATGCTAAGCACCTACACAGGGACGCTCACAACTGCTTTAAATCCAGCTGCCCTGTTAAGGCCGTCATTTTAGATGAGTGAAACCTGGTTAGGTCGCCTGACCTCCGTCACCATGGGATAATAAATCTTGTTGTGAAAAGTTATTACATTAGCAATAGGAAAGCAATACACTTACCTCCAGAGTATGACATGCATGCATTAGTTTATGGACTCATCAGATTTTACTTGTGTCTGAGATATTTTAAACATCTCGACCTAATTATTAATAACCTCCCTTCTACATACTTTTAAGGATGTAAGCCTTGAAAAAATTTGTAGCATTTCTATTTTAAAATTATTTGCACATACTAACATTTGCTTTCTAGTTGGCACATAGAAACTGCACATAAGCATACACGTAATGAGTACCATGTATGATTTTGATAGATGTATGTATTGTGTGGTCTCCAAATCTGGGGTAGGTACATTCCACAAAACTCGCTTTCCCTCTCATCCATCCTTCCTCCCCGTAGTGGTCTGAAGGAAAGTGGTCCCCAAAGAGAGTGGCACTATTAGGAGATGTGGCCTTGCTGGAGGATGCGTGTCACTGTGGGGAAGGCTTTAAGGTCTCTCTTTTCTCAAGCTTCCCTCGGTGTGACAGTCACTTGACATCTTGTTGCATGCAAGATGTATCATTCTCAGTTCCAGCAGCACATCTGCCTGCATTCCACTAGGTCCCCTTCATGATCATGATGGACTGGACCTCTGAAACTGTAAGCGAGCCACCTCAGTGGCTTTCATTTATGAGTTGTGGTCACGGTGTCTCTTCACAACAATAGAAACCCTAACTAAGCACTCTCTCCTTTCCACTCTCTCATTCCTTCCTTTCCTTTCTTCTGTTTTGTCTTTTTCTTTATTTTTGGTGGTACTGAGCCATTAGCCATTGAGCTATATTCCCCAGTTTTATGACTATTGTATTTTGGGGACAGGGTCTTATTCTGCTGCCTAGGCTGACTATCATAATTATCAGTTATCATTTATTTGTGATGAAAATATTTAAAAGAATTGAGTCTACTTTTTTGATAAATATATAGTACATTATTATAATCTATAGCTGTTCATTATATAGTGTAGTAATGAGGGGAGCGGGCCTGCTTTCGTCCTGCCTGGCTCCCGCANATTAACCAATGAAAGTAACACATAGACAGATGACCCTCCTACATCAATATAGTACAGTAGACATCAATTAGTAAACGCTTTAAAAATCCAGTATGGGGACATGATAGTCTTTATTTTATAGATGTATCTTCTCTAAAGAGATCAGCCTGAGATTACTCCCCTCTTACATTTTTCAAAATACATCAGATACAATATAAAAGGAATGTTTAGGACTGATCAGAGGGTTAAGTAAGTAGAAGAAGGGAGACAGCCTCACATACTAACCAGGTGTTATGAAAAAATGCAAATTAGGGGAAGTCAAAAAGACTACAGGCTGAGCAAGTTCAGGTAGCCAGGAAGTGCTTGGAATCCTTCCAAGAATGCAAGCACGGACTGATAAGACAAGGACTAGAGATTTTGCAGATGAGAAACAAAGGCCCAAGGTGCTGCCATCTTATTTAGCGAAATGGCCTTTGTGGTATTTAAGGTTTGGGCAGTCTTATAAATAGGATGCTGCCCACAGCATTTTCACTCTCGCCTGTATCACCTCTGTGCATTTGAAGATGTTTGATTGACAGCTTATCAAGAAGGGAAGCCTGGTTTAAAGCCCCAACTTTCCTTCTATTGGGTTTGCCCCATCAGTACCAGGCTCTTCTCAGACAAGTCCTGTCCTTAAATTCTTGGTGGAGTTCTGCAATGGACTGTCTGTTGGACAGAAAGGAATACCTTATTTTTAAGCCTTGACTTTTTACCCTTTCAAATGTAGAACTAAATAAAGCAAACCCATGATGATGATGATGATGGTGGTGATGATGATGATGATGATTGCATCCCAATGCAGATTTCTTCTATACACAGATGAAGTTCTGGTATCACCCGGGGTTCTCCTTCAGCGACCACAACTCTTCCCAGGCAGATATGAATTAATAGTGAGTAGTCTACAGGCTATTCCTTATGCCTATGTCTGTGGCCCATTCCTTATGTCTTTAGCTTGAGGATCTTGAAGCAATTACAAATGATGTCCTTAATGCCCTACATTTGCCTGACTCCCCAAACTCCCCTTCACTGAATTTCCCTCCAAACTTTTAGACTTCTTGTACTCTTGGCTACAGACATGAATAAGAATCACAAAAGTAACTGAAAAAATTTCTAGGTATTAAAAAGAGGGAAATCAATGCTAGCAACATACTTTATTTAACTTGCCATGTTAATATAAAAAGTGGTATCATTTCAACATATACATCGTATGAATTACTGGTGAATTACATCATGAGTTTTCTGCCCAGTACACTTGAGTCCTGGAATCCAAGGTGCATTCTACACCTATAGCGCATTGTGCTTGAGATGAGCCTCCTTCCCCGTGAGCAGAGGCTGCACTTGGTAAGTCGTGACGTATGGACCAGTGAAGCTCTCGCGCTTCTCTCTGCAATATTCAGGAAACTCCTCCCATGCACAGTTCGTTCTCTGTAATATGTGTAACTTTCTAGGGGGTTCTTTTTCTTTGCTCTCACCCAGGCCACAGTATTCCCTTGTATTATAACCACATTAAGTTCTACCTTTCAATTTCTTATCCCTGATAAACGATCAGAGTTATTGGGGCTGGGGAGCTGACTCCTTGGATAGTGTTGTCTCTGAAAGCATAAAGACCTGAGTTCAATCCCCAGAACTCATATTAAAAAACCCAAACCAAACAAACAAGAAGCAGTCCATGAAACAGTGTGTGCTTGTAATTCCAGCGCTGGGGGTGGGGACAGGAGGACCCCTGGACCAGCAGAAATGTTGAGAAGCAGTTGCAGTGAAAAGCAGGTTCAAAAAAAATACCCCAAAATGAAGAAAACATCAAAAAAGGGGTGGAGAGCAACTGAAGATAACGACAGATGTAGACCTCTGTGCTCCATATGCACAAGAATGCTTGCACCAATATATGCATGTGTACATGTGTATGTATGCACATATACACATACCTACGCACACCTCAAAAAGAAAGTATACTCCAGCATATTGATTTTAGAAAATGTCTAGGAATTTTTTCATTGAATTAAAAAAATACCATCAGACATTCAATAGTGAGGTCATTAATTTACTATCCTTTTCAATGTCCACATTATTTAATGCCCATATCATTTAATGCCCCTCCCCTTTTGGGTTCATTTGATGGAACAAATTCCCTAGTCACATTTTTAGAGAGGGTGCCCTTTGGTAAACTGTACGAAACGCTCCTCATTTTCTCACAGACTAGACAGAGGTCGCTGTTCACTGTCTGGGAGCATGAGGAGAGCAGACACAGTGACTGGAGCATGAAACACCAGCCATGGGTGAAGCGTCCAGTCTGACCTGCTCGCTCCCTTCCAAGCCTCCTGTGAATGCATCTCTACAGCATGGGTCCTTTCATGTCACCGTCTGTTTGACCTCCCTGTGTTGTGCCTTCAGTCCAGGCATTGGTTCCTGTCACTTGTTGACTCTTTTCTTCTGTGACTCCTGGTGTCTCAGGTTTTTATGATCCTTCATTTCCAAGGGTCTTCCCTTGCTCCTTCTCTCCACGTATGTTTGTTTGCAAGGTATTTTCAGAACGCTCACTCTCTTAGCTGGGTTATTCTGTTTCAGTCTGAGCCTGTTTATTTGTTTGTTAGGAATTCAAAACTAGATGGCTTATTTGCGTTTTATTAAGTATTTGATGAAAACAATTAATTTATTCCATTGTTATAAAATAGTATCTTCTTCCGGCAATTTCCTGGGGGTTAGTTCTTCAGTTTCCTTTGGTGTTGTTAGTTTTCTTTCTTTCTTTTCTTCTCTGTATCTATTTATTTATTTTAAAACAGTCTTACTTTACACGCCAATCCCAGTTTTCTCTCCCTCAAATCTCCAACCCCTCCCACTTTTCCCCCCACCCCCCATTCCTGAGTCCTATTAATGGGAGGATTGTAGAGCGAAATTTCTTCTTTTCAGATAAGGAATCCTGTTAGCTTTCTTATCAATGTGTGTTCTGACCTCTTCTGTCTGCCTCCTGTAAGTGAGAGAGGAAAAGACGGGGGAGGCTTTGCTTTATAAGGTTTGGGAAGTAATTTCTTCTTAACTGGAGTACTGCCTCCCAGGCCTTGTTAATCTCTACTTCAGAAAATGTACTCAGAGTCACAAACTGGGCCCAAAGGCTCTTTTCATCCCTAAATTCCAATCTGCTTTTATGAAGACACCCCAGCAGCAACAGCAATTGCTTTGTGGCGTTAACAGGTCATTAGCCAGAAGGCAAGTGCTACAGTTCCCAGGCTCTTGTGTGCATGTGTGAGGTGCTCAGCTTCTCGGACTCCCTGCAAGAGCACCTCATAACTATGGACAGACTCATTCCGGGGTCATGCAGCCTTTCAGCTTCTCTTTCTCTCTTTTCTGTTGTGCATGTGTGTGTTTGTGTGTGTGTATGCATGTATGTTTTAATGTGGGTGTACATGCGTATGAACATTTATGTGTGTGGGAGGTTAGAGTTTGACACTGGTTAGTTTGATCCCTTCTACTTTTTTTTTGAGACAGGATCTCTCACTGAACCTGGAGCTCATGGATATGGCTAGTGATGTAGGAGGGTCATCTGTCTATGTGTTACTTTCATTGGTTAATAA
>LOEQ01000085.1:806179-853061 GCA_001685075.1 Bramus lutescens | reverse complement strand
CACTGAGCACGGTGGCACTGAGCATGGTGGCACTGAGCACGGTGGCACTGAGCATGGTGGCACTGAGCATGGTGGCACATGACTTTGGTCCCAGCACTCAGGAGGCAGAGGCAGAGGGATCTCTGAGTTTGAGGCCATCCTGGTCTAAAGAGTGAGTTCCAGCAAAGCCAGGGCTACACAGAGAAACCCTATCTCGAATCCTCCCACCCCCCAAAAGAAGAATGAATAAAACAACTAAGATAGCCTTCAATCCAATAAATAGAGCTTTTCTTTTTTCTTTTCATTGTGTTGGATGGCACCTCAGGTCATGAACGTACTGGGCAAGGACTCTGCCCTTGAGCCTATCCCCACCCTTCAGCCCAAAGCTGAAGTCCTAAGTACCTAATGTAAGAGCTGGGCACTGAACTGGGGTCCTCTGGAAGAGCAGCAAGCTCACTAATGACTGAGCCAGCTCGGTGGTCCTCTCATGCGTCATTTTACACGTCTCTTCCAACATTGATTGGCACAGCTTCTCTTAATGGTGACCATTGAGCAAACCCTCCCCAGGTTAAAATACCACAAGCTGGAAGTGCCCTTAATGGATTTAACCTAACAAATACAATAGCTTAGTCTCACTTATCCAAACATGCCCAGAACACTTAAATCGGTTGAGCGAAATCACTGAACACAAGCCTGTTTATAACAGCGTGTTGAATATCTGGATGCAAAGCGTTCTGGCAACACTGTCCTATGGGCTCTGCTCAGCCTCGTGACAAAGTGACTGTGCACCATGTCCGTCTGTTTCCCATTGGTTTATGCAAGTCTTTGTATTGTGTTCCTTTATATCTGTTTGTGTCATAAACCTTTCCCATTTGTGACTTGCCTTGTCATGAAGATATGGTGCATTGGTCAGATTTCTGTCCTTCTGATTAAACACCCAGAGAAGATAAATTTTGGGCTATGAATTTCCAGGTTTCGGTACATCGCGGCTTGACCCCATGGGCCAGTGACTGCATACAGTGGACAAAGCTGATCACATCATGACAGTAGCGGATGTTGTTGGGATAAAATACATAGTCTCATGATGGTAGCAGACATGGCTGGGGATAAAACACACATTCCTGATGACCCACTTCCTCCACATAGGCTCTGCCTCCAAGGCTTCCAGCATTGTAAGCGTCCCGGAAGGGTTAGGGTTAGGGCTAAGATTAAGGTTAAGCTATTCTAGAGACACTTGTGTCTCTCTCTTTGGCTATTGAACTATTGAAACAATAGATCCTAAGACAGTAGAATTTCTCCAGGAATCTCACAGTGAGAGAAGGGAAAGGCTGGGAGCCTGCCCCTGCAGAGAGGGGAGCTTGTCTCCCAGAAAGAGACTTCGCACTGGTGTGACAGCTTGTCACACCATCTCACAGGAGAGTGTGGAGCTGAGACAATGGCAGATGGGCCCACACTTTGACCAGGACTGTTTAGCTGTACAAGTCTTGAACCTCTATTTAAACTAAAGCCTCATGTTTGGAACTCAGAGGAGCTGAGGCTGAGGCACATTATGGGCCTCTTTGCTCCTCTTCTTGACTGGCCCCTCTGTTTTCCACTACTGTGTGCATTTTTAATCCTCCTATTGAGGGCAGGTGCCTGAGACTAGGTTGTTGGGGCTGCCAGGCCCATGCTCCTACCACAACAATTCTATTATCCAAAAAAAGCCTACTAAATTATGATTATATAAGTGGATCACATGAGGCAGTCACCTCCCCAAAGCCCTAGATCTCAGCACTACTGCATTGGGATCCAAGACTTCAATCCATCCATTTTTTGTGAGATACTCAAGATTCAAGCCAAAGTATTCCACTTAATCCCCAAAGGTTCTTGGCTGTCTCAGAACACCGAGTTTATCCCCAAAAGCTGCCAGTGTCATAACTGTTTCAACGTGAAGGTCCATGTCCAAAGTTTAGTGTGAGACGTACTGCAAATACAACAGTGAGGCCATTGTAAAAACCAAAAACCAAGGTACATGTTTTCAAGATATTAATGGCATACACTCCAAATGGGAAAAGTAAGAAGATAGCAAGGAAAAACCACACCAAGGCGAGACCGAAACTCTAAAACAAGCACTGAATCGTGTAGCTGTGCCCACAGTGGGGGCACACAGAGCTCCCACAGGCCTGGGCAGTCCAACCCATGTAGTCTTGATGGCTGAAGCTTTATATGATCACTCTCTTGGCCACGCACGGGTAACTGTTCTTTTTACCTGTGGCATCTCCCAGCAGACCTTATATGGTCCTGGCATGCTCATTTTCCTGTTGTCTCCATTTTAGCTTTGGTTTCTCTCGTATGGCTTCAGTTATTATCCTCTCTGCGGCTCCTTTCAGGGACTCTGATCTTGCTGCTCACTGACTGGCCTTCCAGGCTTTCTTGGGATGCCTCTGTGGCCCTGCAAGTCTTGTACTGTGCAAGCTTGCAAAATCAACACCATGTGGATGACATCAAGGTCGGCCACCAGAGGAGCAGAATCTGGACCCCTCCTTGGATCATGGCTACAACGACCTGGGAATGTCTGAAGGCAGTGGAGGAGATTCCTGGGAAATGACTTTCTTAGTGGTCCCATGGGAGCAGAATGCAAATGAAGGATTTAACTGTTAGGCTTTGAGGCTGCAGAGGTAAAGTCCTGCTAATGTTCTTAAGTCCACTGTGTCTTATGTTGCCTATCAAACTCATTATATGGCTGGTTATGACCCTGAACTATAATCCCAAATTTCCTACCTTCACTTTCAGAGTGCTGGGGTTACAGACATGTGTTACTATGCCTGATTTATGTGCTGGGGACCAAATCCAGGCCCTCAGGAAGCACTTTGCCAACTGAGTAGTCTTTTTAATGACATCAGTCTCTCTCATCACCGCATCTGCTTTGGTCCCAATTTTACATGCATTGCTTTTCTGGGCCAAATTTTCAAATCTTTCCATTTTGGTTTTTGTTTCTGATTCCCATTGTAAATTGAGCAAAAGCATCCAGTGAAACTTATGTCACAGCTGGAATGTTAATCTGCTTGAAATCTTCTCCACCAAATGCAAGGTCTCAGGGAATAGACAAAATGCAAACAAGTTCTGTGCTGGCTGATTTTTGTCAACTTGAAACGAACCTAGATATATCTGGGAAAAAGGAATTTTAACTGAAAAAAGCCTCCGTAGTTTAGGCAAGTCTGCGGGGCCTCTTCTTGATTGATGATTAATGTGGGAAGACCCAGCCCACTGTGGGCAGTGCCACCCTTAGGAGGGTGGTCCCGAGGTGGATAAGAAAGCAGACTAAGCAACCCATGGGGAGCAAGGCAGTTGGCAGAGTTTGCACACTGCCTCTGCTTCAGTTCCTGCCAGCAGCTTTGGGCCTTAGCTTCTCTCAGCGGACGTGTGAAGCAAATAAACCCTTTCCCTCACCAAACTGCTTTTGATCATAGCATTTTATTACAGTGACAGATGCTCCATCAGGACAAGGACTTTGCCAGAATATAATACAAACGGCCTCTGCTTCACTTCCTACAGCCCTCATTTCTCTCCAAAGCTTCACTGGGCTGTGCTGCCTGTGCTCCTGGCGGCATCTGGTCTGAAATGCCACTAGAATTGCTCACTGAGTTTTGCTTACGGCTGTTACATTTTTCTACTTGGCTTCTCCAGACTTTTCTAATGCTTCTGTTTACTCGGAGCTTCTGAACATGTCAGGTGCAGTCACCGCAACCTTACTTCTCCGTGTCAGCTTTCCTTGTTAGCGGCCCTTCTTTCATCACGACCAAATACCGGAGATGAACAGCTTAAAGAGAAGGGCGCTTTATTTGCCTCCTGCTCTCATTCCTAAGTTTCTTGGCCCCATGGCTATTCCTGGGGTGGCCAGGATGTCATGGTGGGGAGAATGTGTCAGAACAGAGCTGGTTTATCTCATTAGGCAGAGATGCGCTGAAGGAAAAGGGTCAGGGCAAAATATATCCTTCCTGGTCAATCTCCAGTGACAGACTTTAACCAAATAGGCCCCTCCTCCTAAGGTCCCGCCCATGAAAACTGCTCCATAGGATAACACACTTCAACACATGGGCTTTAGGGGGACGTCTTCATTCTAACCCATGACCCATGCTATTTTGCTGTGTGTTGTTATTGTTTTGTTGTTTGTTTGAAAACAAACTCCCAGGATATAGTCCCAAGACTCTGAATGTATTGTGAGCAAGGGACAGTCTCAAATTCTCAATCCTCTTGCCTCAATCTCTTGAGTCTTACAAAAATGTGCCGTCATGCCCAGCTTAACCATCTATACCCTCAACGATATCAGCTAACACAAAATCCCACCAGCCTTCCACAGTGGCCACTGCAAGTGCCCAAGTCATCTGTATTTTCTGTAGTAGGTACTCTGCTCATTAACATGCTATGGGTCAGAAATGGATTCTTTCCTAGTGTAATTGATGGCTTTGTGATTAGCATGCCAATACTAGAGATGACTCTCACGGATAAAATTAAAGACAGTCGGGGTGTGCAGATGGGCACATTTGGGACTGTACATCTGAGCAGTATAGTAGAGTCCATTGAGAGCTCAATAGAGTAGCTCACACCAGTGATCCCAGCACCAGGGAGACTGAGACGGGAGAATGGTGAGTTCAAGGCCAGCCTGGAATACATAGGGATACTTGGTTTCAAAAAATATTTTTGAAAAAGAGAAATGAAGTGCTTGGTGGTGGTGGCACTCAACTTAAATCCCAGCACTTGGGAGGCAGAGGCAAGAAGATCTCTGTGAGTTCAAGGTCAGCCTGGTCTACTGAGTGAGTTCCAGGACTGCTAAGGCTATGCAGTGAAACCCTGTCTTCCAAAACCAAGAGAGAGGGGAAGAGGGAGAAAGAAAGAAAAAGGAAGGAAGAAAGTAAGGGTTATAGCATAGACTTTCAAAAATGGTATGTTACTTTTGACCCTAAATTCAGCTGGCATCTGGGTGCCATATCTATAGGGTTTTTGGTGCTATGACTGATGTTTGAATGTGTCCTCTAAGATTTCACATGTTAGAAGCTTAGTTTTGTGTGTGTGTGTGTGTGTGTGCAATTTAAAATTTAAAATTTTAGCAATTTAAAAATTTTAGATTTATTTTTGTAAGGTGAATGAGTGTTTCTTATGCATGTATGTGTGTGTGCCATGTGCCTGCCTGGTGCTGAGGACAGAAGAGACTGTCAGATTCCTTGGCACTGGAGCTACAGTTGGCTGTGAGCCGCCATGTGGGTGCTGGGAACTAATCCAGATCTTCTTTAACAGCTACACTTGCTGGTAGCCACTGAGCTGCCTCTCCAGCTCCTTGCATAGCAGTTTTAGGAGGTGATCTGGGCCTCTAAGAGGGGGTTTCAGGAGAGATGCCATGGTGCTGGGAGCATGCCCTCAGGGGAGACTACAGGGCCCTGTGTTCCCTGGCTTCCTTTTGGGTGGTGTGGCCTTGCCCTCTCCTTTGTACTCCCGCCAGCTGCCGTGGCCTCCACGTCAGAGCCAGCAGATACCAGCACCATAACCTTGACTCTTGATGTGTGAGTTAATAACTCTCAGCCCACCCCAAGTATTTCGTTGGAGCAGTGGGAAAACTGATGTTGGCCACAAAGATAACCGCATATTGCTCTAATAATCCTCCCTTTGGAGGATCATTCGTGTAGTAGTCGGTTCATTTAAAGGGACACAAGGCAGGACTTCACTGAGCCCACAGAGTGGGTCTTACAAATGTCCTTTCCCTGACTGGCTTATAAATTTTGATCTAATAAATGACAGGAATGTTCGGATGTGTGGTGTGTGTGTAAATTTTCTTCTTATATAAAATATGGTCAGTTTTTTTTAACCAGTTAATAATTTGGAAATATAAACACAAGTTCTATGATACTTTCTCCTTCAAAGATGGAGCCAAATTTCCTCTCCTGAGAGTGGGCTGCCTTTTTCACTGCACGGCCCTTGGAAGAACTAACAGCATTTGCTTTTAGGACTTCCGGCACAGTCTTGGAAGGTGCTCCTTACTCAGATGCTGGGGAGATAGGGCAGGGGGTGTGGCAGGCACCACTTGCCGCATTGTGAGGATAACCCACAAGTGGGGAGGTCTGTATGGCAATTGAGACCTCTTGCCAAAAGCCATGTTGGTGAACCATCTTGAAAACAAATCTCCAAGTGACAGAAGCCTCAGCTGACTTCCTGGGTTTATAGGGGCCCTCTACTGAATGGTCGCTCAGCTGAATTACTCCCCAGCTAGGACTGTGAGGTAGTGATGCTAATGGTGCTGTGCTCTCCTTTATCAGCGAGTGGTTTCGCAACAACGCATAATTATCACGTTATCCTTTGGGTGATTCTTACCTTTGAGGGATGTTGAGAATTGGATAAAAATTATAAACCTCCTCAGGAAAAATAATCACAAATATGCAAGCATGCAAGCCGTAGTTTCTGGCAAAGCATACATGCTGTGTAAAGGCTCACTCCGTGGTCTTATGTTTAAAGCTCCTTCCTTGCCTTGCCTTAGGCTCTTCTCTCTAGGAGGGCAAAGTGCTCACACTAGATCTTCTCGTGATTCTATTTTTGTGACTCAACCTTATGGAAAAGAGATTCAGGGTAGCTGGCAGGGTTTCCAGAAAAGACTGCTAGAAATAGAGGAAGGAAGTCCACTAAGAGATGAAAACTCCGGTCTAGAGCTCAGTGAGCTGGCTTCATTTATATTCCCCAAACACACGAGAAAGCTGGGCAGACTCTGACGGAACTCACTTGTCAGTTCCCTGGGGTCCTCTACTCTCATTGTGACACAGGCCCCTGCCCCAAGGCCAACACCATCATAATAAGAAGGACACCATAAGGAAGCACAATTTGGGGGACAATGACTTCTGAGGGACAGAATCTGGAGTGAGAGCAGTCAGATTTCCTCTCTGAGTTCCTTCTTCTAAATCCCTTGAGGTCATGCTTTCGGAGCAAATCAAAAGTCCTGTAAGGCTCAGGGTCAGCTTCCTCTCTGGGAAACCCAGCGTGAGGTCATGTCTGTTGAGATGCATTATCCTGGGACTGCATCAGACAGGACGTGTAACCCAGGCAGAGAAACAGCATCTAGCAATGTGAAAGTGCTTCAGTCTTGAGGAAATCTACTTTGAGGAACTTTGTGGACTTATTTCCAGTCCCCACACCCCAGTGCCAAGAACGGAACCACGGAACTGGCCCTCGCTCATGCCAGACTCAACGCTTCACCACTAAGCTGTGCTCCCAGCCCTGGTTTGCTGAGGTCTGGATGTGGAAGCATTTGGAAGCTGAAACATGGGTATAAAATGCCTTGCTTGCTAAGGACAGATCCCTCCAAACTCAGGAATGGGAGAAGAAAGCTCACTACGGAATGAAGGAAGTGATAGAGCTGGTGGGAGATGGGACAGAAAGACAAACGGAGGTGTTGAGAGATAAAGAGAGCCAGCAGTGATTTCATACATAAGCATCAGCAGAAGCTCGGGGGAACTGACCCTGAGACTTGTCACGCTTTTTGTTTGTTTTTCAAGGCAGTCCTGGCTGTCCTTGAACTCACTCTGTAAATCAGGCTGGCCTCGAACTCAGAGATCCACCTGCCTCTGCTTCCCAAGTGCTGGTATTAGAGGCGTGAGCCGCCACCACCACCGGGCTGAAACCTGCTACTCTTTCTCTCTTTTTCAAATTTTATTTTATTTAGCATTTTTCATTTATCTTATATACGGATCACAGTTTCCCCCTCCTCCTCTCCTCCCATCCCCCCACCCCGCTACCCCTCCNCACAAAGCATGGCACATCAAATTGAGGTAAGACCAAGCTCCTCCCCCTGCATCAAGTCTGGGTGAGGTCATCCAGCATCGGGAACAGGTTCCTAAAAGCCAGCTAAGTGCCAGGGACAGGTCCTGATCACACTGCTAGGAGCATTACAAACAGACCAAGATACACAACTGTGACACACATGCAGGGGGCCTAGGTCAGTCCCAGGCAGGCTCCCTAACTGTCTGTTCAGGGTCCATGTGCTCCTATGAGCTCAGGTCAGCTGTCTCTGTGGGTGTCCCCCTCTCTGCCCATCCATCTCCCCCCACCATCCTCCCCTACCCTCCCCCTGGCTCATACAATTCCTCTTCCCTGTCTTCAGGACTCCTGGAGGTTGGCCCATTGCTAGACTTCCACCACTTACTAGATGAAGGCTCTCTGGTGACAATCAGGGTAGTCACCAATCTGATTACAGTAGATGGACAGTTGAGGCCCCCTCTCCACTATGGCTAGGAGTCTTGGCTGGGGTCATTCTTGTGGATTTCTGGGAGTTTCCCTGGCACCAGGTTTCTCCTTAACCCTGAAATAGCCTCCTATCTCTTTCATTACTCCCAGGCCCAGCCAGCCCAACTGTCTTTCTCAAATTCCCAGCTTCCCACCCCCACCCTGGCCCCAGTTTACTCAAGAGATTTCTGCTATTTCCTCTTCCCAGGGAAATCCATGCATGCCTCTTTGGGCCCTCTTTGCTATCTGGCCTCCGTAGGGCTATGAATTGTAGAAATGTGTCACTATTATTCAGGGTGATTTGAGGCTGGGAAGGAGCGGATGAACGTAATAGAGGGAGCAGAAACCTCATTCGAGCAGGCTGAGGAGTGAGTGAGCTGAAAAGGCTCACATATAAAGACTGAGCAGAGCTGGAAAGATGGCTCAACTTAATAAGTGTGGGGACCTGAGGGAGCATTCCCAGTGTCCATGAGAGCCAGGCACGGTGGTGAACGTCTGTCAATTCAGCCCTGAGGCGGCAGAGGCAGGAAATTCCCTGGAGCTCAGTGTTAGTCAGTGTAGCTGAAATAGTGAGCTCCAGGTTCAATGAGAGATCCTGCCTCAAAGAATAATGGGAGAGCAACGAAGGAGGATGCCCAATATTGACTTCTAGCCTCAACATATCTGTGTGCAGGTGAGCACACTAATACAGAGGCTTCACACACACATACACACACACCAATAAAGAGAAAAATGGCTACCCACAGTACACATAGTCAATGTTGAAGACTGGGTAAAGTGGAAACTATCACAGGCTTCTAGGGTGAACTAGGAGACAGATGGAAGGGTGAGGTGAAAGTGTGTTTGTTTTGCTATTTGTTTGTAATCTGCTTTCATGGGATGAATGAAATCACATTAAAATTACAGTGTGTGTGTGTGTGTATGTGTGTGCGTGTGTGTGTGTGTGTGTAGGTCAAAGGATAGGGTCAGGGATTGAACTCAAGTTGTTAGGCTTAACAGCAAGTGCCTTCACCTGCTAAGTCATCTTGCTGGTCCCAAATCACATTTTTAACAGATTTTTTTCCCAGAGATAAGACTCACTGCATAGTCCTTTCTGGGCTGGAACTTGCTGTGTAGAGCAGTCTGGCCTTGAACTCAGAATGGTCTGCCTGCCTCTGTCTCCCTGGGATCAAAGGCGTGCACCACCAGGAACAGCAACCTCCTCTCCCCACCAGGAAATTCTTACAGAGATCTCTCTTTGGAGTGTAGAAGTTAGCGTGAGTAACAAGAGGATGAGTAGCCTGGAGGTCAAGGCATTGGCTGGTGAGATGAACCCTCTGCCTGTCTACACGGATGTGACCTGGCTGGTTCGACAGCCTGGATAATTAGCACCAATCTCAGGTGTATTATGGAAGATCAGATGGCAAAATTGCAACGGACATTTCCAGGGCTTGAGAGAACCTATGACTCGCACTGTTTCATTTGAAATAAACTGATTTCTCGTGGGCTTTCAGGAATACATCTCTGTATGTTTCCTATTAGTCTTTTTGACACAAATCAGTGAGTGATATAGACAATCTTTTTCAAGAAGGGTCACAGGCTGCCAGCAGAGGTTATCCTCACAGTTCCTGCTGGGTTTCCCTGTGGTCAACATTTGTGGACAGCTTGCCACCTGACTCCAATGCTGTTACTATAGCAACCTGTCTGGTGATTCTGCCCCTTGGAGGATGTGCTCCTCATTCCTGTGGCAGAGCCTCTAGGCCAAGCACACTAGACCTGCATTCAGGCTTGGATTCTATGTATTTTCAGTACAGGACAGTTTCCCACTTCCCCACTAAAGTAAGAAAGAATAGAAAAGATGCATTTCTTGCCGACAGAGGACTAGAAACAACGTGAAGAGGAACTAAATAAGAGCATACTAACAACCGCTATGCACCGGATGTCTTTCCTACTGGAAAGAGCTGGCTTGGAGGATACAGCAGAGAACGTGGTCACACGGCTGTGATCTCAGGGGCACAGCATAAGAGAGCTCCCTTGATCAGGGACCAAGAAGAGCATGGACAACCTCCTGGCTGGTTTCCAGGTATGCTGGCTGCTTTATGATATAGTAAAGCTAATGCTGGATGACATCCACGTTAGAAGGGCTCTGACTCATTCTGCCAACCAGGGGGCCATCTGGCTTCTTCAAGGGCTGGGTGTGACTGTGTAAAGTCACATATATATGACAGTATCTGCAGCTAAAAGAGTTTTCTTCCCCGCCAGTATGAAGCCTGCTACAACAGCAGGTCTCCCACTAACCACACTTAGCATTGGATCGACTCTGGGAGGGTCTGCTCACAGTGCCGGCTTGATCAAGCTCTGGGATGGTCTGCTCACGGTGCATGACAGCTGACGTCTCAGAGCACACCAAACCATTGTTGGGCTCTTGATGCTCCTGAGTCACAGTGGCATGTCATCGAGGCCTTATTTCTCCTGTGCTTTTGCTTATTAGTGAGGATCTCATTTTAATTAGTGCAACTGACTCCCAGCCCATCAGCTCCCATACAGACCAGAAATGAACGCTTTATCCAGCGCTAACTTTGGGAACCGATGACAGCCGTTCTATTTGTCATGACTACATTTTAGTCTCCCCAGTTAAATATTTATTCAGAGAAGTCAAGTCTGTGAGATGTGGGTTTGACCTAAGAGATTGGGCACATACACCTATTGGTCTCCATAGAATTTTTTCTAGTTGCAATTACATTTCTGTTTGATCTAAAAAGTCTCTATTATTATCTTCCACAGACATCCCAAGCAAATAACCTAAAATTAATTAGAACCATATCATTGATAGTAATATCCATCCTCAGGTCTCAGTTGATAAAATTACTCATTCAATTACTTGCCTTCTATTTTATTCTTCCATTCATCAGCAGCCCTGGTAATCATTTGCCTTTTATGTCTTCATGAAACAGGCTCAAACAACCCACCAGGAATGCATTCAGATTCCGACAAAACCTCTTTCCTCGCCTACAATTCAATTACAGATATTTTTAGGTTTCCCGTTCTTGAGCCTCATTCCTTCTCTAGTATTGTTCTCTAAACCCAGGAGAGCCAGGCAGTTACACCCTTGAAAAGTCCCCTTCACGCGCTGCCACACATTGGACTTTGTCTTCATTGCTAAGCATTCTTGCTTTCAATTTCCAACTATCTAGACGACTGTTTGCCCTCATACTTCCCATTCTCTCCCTATTGTCTCACCACCTTGTGTTTCCAAATGTAAAGTCTGATGTTCTGACCACTCAGCCAGCGCCTGTCCTGAAGTTTAGTAGCTGGTCGCCACACTGACATGGATGGAGGTCAATAATCAAACAGTCCTTCATCGCTGACGGGCACATAGCCCCAGCCTGCTAGCTCCTCATTATTTTCATCCTAATTCCTCTTCCAACCTTTCTTTAAAAAAAAATCACCTAAATGAAGAGCCCTCCGAGTATAGCAGATACTTAGATCTTGTAAACCAAAGAATGGAGACCCAGTCTTGCTGGAACAACAAGAAAGAAGCGATAATTCACTGTCAGAACCCAGAGCTGATATTTTAGCTTAAACTAATTCTGACTTCTGTTCTTGAGAGCTATATATTTTTAAAATATCCTTTCACACTCATCCATTTATTTATTTATTTATTTATTTATTTATTTATTTATTTATTTATTTATCAAGACCTGGTTTCTCTGTGTAGCCCTGGCTTTCCTGAAGCTAGCTAGCTCTGTAGACCAGGCTGGCTGACCTTGAACGCTTAGAGACCTACCTGCCTCTGCCTGCCGAGTGCTGGAATTGAAAGTATATGCCACTAGTGCCAGGCTTGTTTTAACATTTTTTTTGTTTTGATTTTTATTTTATGTGTGTGGATGTTTTGCCTACATGTATGTCTGTGCACCATGTGTGTGTGTAGTGCCTGCAAAGGCCAGACAGGGAATATTGGCTCCCCTAGAACTGGAGTTACAGACAGTTGTGAGCTGCCATGTGGGTACTGGGAATTGAACCTAGGTCATCAGGAATAGCAGCCACTGCTGTTAACCACTGAGTCTTCTCTCTAGCCCCATATTTTTATTTCTCAAGTACAATGAGAATATATAAAAATTTTCCTAAATTTTATTGACATACATATGTTGTACAATATATGCTTGACCCCAATTACATATTTTTTATGTTACATCATACATTGTACATACATACTTATAAACAGGCATTAAGTACATGACCCTATGCAAATAAATGAGTACAGTAAACTTTACATGAAACATTAATGCACTAATCTTTAAAAATTATTTACAACATGAATATTCTTGTTGAAACTAAACCTTTGATGTTTATGTGTTACATATCAGTCATCCTTACATGGTGTATTAAGTAAAGTCAGTCGTTGTCAATATGAGTGACATCTTCCTAATTTCTCTCTTGATTTTGTCTCTAGAAACCATGTCTATCTTGGGAAATTCTCTCATGTCATTCCAAGCCCTGCCACTTGGGATTTCTGATACAAGACTGTAGCTCACAGCTGCCTAACACTTGGGGCTTTCAGGTACAAGATTGTAGCTCACACCTGGTTCTTGCCTCAGCACCGTGACATCAAGGTCACTTACTGGTTCCTCTTAAGACCCATCACCACACAGGACTGGGTACTGTTTGTTTTTAGGGTGTGATTCAGCATGGCAAGGAGAGCTTTGACACAGACGGTTATCGTGTATCTGGGCCTTTAATACTGTTCTCACATACAAATCAGGAGGTGCTAATTTTCCATGTTTGTTGGATGCAATAAACAAGAACGCACATTTGTGAATAAACCAGTGTAGGTATGTATACCTGCCTCTGCATACATACATCCTATGACTATGCAGGCAGCCCCACCCCCATTATCTCCCTTCCACTTCACCTCTTTGTCTCTAACAAAGTGAGGTAGGACAGAAACCTACTTCTTGCCAGCCCCCAATGGTCCCCATCCTTACAAGCTGCGTCAAGCTGGCCTCTCAGTTAGAGGACTGCTTTCCACGTCTGCTTAAGACTCCTTAGGCTTCCTGAGCTAAAACGCCTACACTTCTTTTATAAGTTGCTGAAGTGTGCCCCCAACACGAGCATAGCGCTTCAGCTCATCCCGGTTCCTAAAGAGAAAATTCCTAACACAACTACCAATTCAATATTTGTTCATGTAGCTTAATTTCTGAAACAAAGGCCTTGGAATGCTTAGCTGGGTCACTCAACCTTATAAGCACTGAAGGTCCGGTCCTGGTTCCTTTATTAAATTTTGGCAAAGTTACACACACATGTATCCTCACTCCAGGAAGGACGTCCTCCAGAACAGAATTATTACATTTAATGTCATTCCATTCTTTTTAATCTTGCATGTGGGAGTTGTGCATGGTGTGATGTGCTTGCACAGGTCAGAGGACAACTTGTGGGAGTTGGATTTCTCCTTCTTCCACATGGTTCTGGGGCTTAAAACACGGGTCATCAGACTTGGGGGAAAGGATCTTCACCGGCTGAGTCATCTCACCAGTGCCTGGCTTATAATTCTTTTAAAATGTTCATATATTTACTTATCTCTGTTTCTTGTATGTGTGTCCGTGCATGTTGGATTGGAAGTCAGAGGAGAATCTCAGAGCATGGGTTCTCTCCTTCCATCACGTGGGTCCTAGGGACGGAGTTGAGGTTCTTGAGCTCAGTGGCAAACACCTCTGCCCGCTGAGTCATCTTGAGGGTTCTACACGATTTTTAAGGGGCTCAAAGAAGCAGCAGCCATCAGTCTTTCTAACACAGACCACAAAATGCTTTGCCACAGCCCCAGGAGACAACAGTGATTCAAACCAAGCAAGCCGCTCCAGCAAGATGGCTCAGAACTACACCAAAGTGGGAGGAAAGAACCAACCCAGAGCTGTTCTCCACGTGTGTGCCCGCCCCATTGTGTATCTGTGTGTGCTCACATGCACTCGGATACCATAATACTCATTTAATCTTTTTTTAAAAAAGCAAGCAAGAAGCAAAAGTCTGACTTTCGTTATTCTAACTTTTGTAAGTGGTAATATTTATAGTTGGCAAAAGCCATTCCAGTAACTACGGTCACAGGATTGACCCTAGGGAATAATGCCCCCACTCCCCATCACTCATGATAACGTATATTTAAGAACAAACTTAAGCTAAGTGGTGGTGGTGCGCGCCTTTAATCCCAGCACTCGGGGCAGAGGCAGGTGAATTTTTGTGAGTTTGAGGCCAGCCTGGTCTACAGAGGGAGTTCCAGGACAGCCGATGGCTGTTACACAGAGAAACCCTGTCTTGAGAAACAAAACAAAACAACAACAATAGCAATAACAAAATACACCAACCCCCCAAACCAAAAAAGAACAAATTTAAACAAGATTTAAATTGTATTAAACTATAAAAATAACCCTGAAAGTAGTTAAAGGCAGCATGAATACACAACGGCTCAAACCCAACTGAGATTAGACGTTAACTACCCAATGTGCATAGAAAATTATAAAACAAATTATGCACAGAACCCTACTAGCTACTGTTTGAAACACAACAGACCCAGGGATGCTTCAGGTCCTTCAACAGAAATCTGTTCTATCTGGATAAATGCTGTCTGCCACATCACCCCTGTACACTAAGACTGTACATGTCAGCCTCAGCCCTGTCCTCCTCACCCCTGCACACTCAGCCTGCACATGTCAGCCTCAGCCCCGTCCTCACCCCTGCACACTCAGACTGTACATGTCAGCCTCTGCCCTGTCCTCCTCACCCTTGCACACTCAGACTGTACATGTCAGTCTCAGCCTGACATCACCCCTGCACACTCAGACTGTACATGTCAGCCTCTGCCCTGTCCTCCTCATCCCTGCACACTCAGACTGTACATGTCAGTCTCAGCCCTGTCCTCACCCCTACAACTCAGCCTGTACATGTCAGCCTCAGCCCTGTCCTCACCCCTGCACACTCAGCCTGTACATGTCAGCCTCTGCCCTGTCCTCCTCATCCCTGCACACTGAGACTGTACATGTCAGTTTCAGCCAGTCCTCACCCCTGCACACTCAGACTGTGCATGTCAGCCTCTGCCCTGTCCTCCTCACCCCTGCACACTCAGACTGTACATGTCAGTCTCAGCTCTGTCCTCACCCCTGCACACTCAGACTGTACATGTCAGCCTCAGCCCTGTCCTCACCCCTGCACACTCAGACTGTACATGTCAGCCTCAGCCCTGTCCTTACCCCTGCACACTCAGCCTGTACATGTCAGCCTTAGCCCCGTCCTTACCATCCCTGCACACTCAGACTGTACATATCAGCCTCAGCCCCGTCCTCACCCCTGCACACTCAGCCTGTACATGTCAGCCTCAGCCCTGTCCTCACCCCTGTACACTCAGACTGTACATGTCAGCCTCAGCCCCGTCCTCACCCTTGCACACTCAGCCTGTACATGTCAGCCTCAGCCCTGTCTTCCTCACCCCTGCACACTCAGCCTGTACATGCCAGCCTCAGCCATTTCCTCACCCCTGCACACTCAGACTAGACACATTAGCCTCAGCCCTGTCCTCCTCACCCCTGCAAACTCAGACTAGACACATTAGCCTCAGCCCTGTCCTCCTCACCCCTGCACACTCAGACTGTACACATCAGCCTCAGCCCCGTCCTCAGCCCTGCACACTCAGATTGTACATGTCAGCTTAACAAAGGCAGAGAGCAAATCTTAGTCTCAAATTTAAAACATTAGGTGGAGGTATACCCAGGGGATTGGAAACCATGAGTTAGATTTTCATTCCTTTATTTTTTAAAAAATATTATTTTTATTTTGGGACCTTCGGAGGGAGCTTACACCACAGCTTGCATGTGAAGGTCAGAGGACAATGTATGCAAGTCAGCTCTCTTCTTCTAGCATGTGGGTCTTGGGGATTGAACTCACTATGTAGTGCTTTGCAGCAAGCCCATTAAACCTGCTGAGCCATCTCGTCAGCCCCAGATTTTCTTAATGAAGAGCATTCGTGATGATGCTTATGCAACTTAAGAATAAATGGATTTACTCAGAAATTAAGACTAGAGGTGTTAATTAAACTGGGCAATACAGTGTGAGCACACCACTACAATCTCCTTGAGGATTTTTATATAAATCCTAACTATCAGTTAGTAACCACCTATGACAGGACAGGATCCTGGAGAAAGAAAGGCTTCAGGCTGGGGACCCAGATGCCCTTCTGTAGGTAAAGGCTGAACAAAATGTTCTTCTAAGTGGAAGATTGCTTCCTGTATTGGTTTATTTAATAGCCTCCTTCTTGTTTTCTAATATATGGTATTCTTGAAATAAAATTAATGAAAACCAATTCATGGAATTGGTAGGATGGCCCAGCGAGGAAGAGTTTAGATGCCCAGAACCCGTGTAAATAGCAGGCGTGGCTTTGGCCTGTAACTATGGCACCAGAGATGAGCAGATCCTGAGGGCTGGCTGGTGAGGGAGCCGAAGAGAAACGGGTGTGGTCGCGGAGGTGCCACATGAGGCTCTGGTGGCGCTGTTCCGTGCCGACGAGCAGTGGCGGTATTTTGCTTGTGATACTAGGCTACAGATTTTTGCTTCATTTTACCATTTTGGAGATTGAACCCAGGGCCACATGCACACTAACCATGTGCACACTCCAGACCCCCAATTTGATAACTTCCTACTTCTCCAAGCCAACAGGAAGGGCTTGCTCAGGCTAGACCCCTGTTCGTGCTGCGTTGCCCTCTCTTATCTCTTTAGCCCTGACAGCCGAGTTGGGGCCTCCCTTGGGACAGCGATTCTGTGAGACTAGGAAGGTTGAATGGAAGCCCCAGAAACAGTTCTCAGGAAGCAGAGCTCTAAAGCTGTGACCCTCGTGCGATGTGCTCAGCTCCACGCAAACCAGCGGTCTGCATGCTGGCCTCACAAAACTCCCGTTTCCCGTCAAAATAACAGGAAAAGAAGTAATAAAAGATGTATTTCCCGCCAGCCATTTGGGACCATGAGAGAAAAAGAGGAACTCTAAAACGTGAACACTATACCCATTGTGTATCCAGGGGCCTTTCCTTGGAGGATGAGAACGAAAGGCTTAGTCACAGGGCCTGGGACCTTCATACAAAGAAGCTGCTTTGACTGGGGCCCAAGAAGAAGACCGAAAGATAGACCCTGGGTCAGCTTCTGAGTGTGTGGTTTCTTTTATCTTCCAGTAAAGCTAAGGTTATACTTTCCTCTCTCTCTTCCCTTCCCTTCCTTCCCTCCCCTCCCCAGCTCTCCCCTTCCCTCCCCTCTTCTCCTTCCCTTCTCTTCCCTTTTCTCCTCTTCCCCCTCTCCTCTTCTCCTTCCCTTCTCTTCCTTTCTCTCCTCTTCCCCCCTCTTCTCTCTCCCCCTTCCTTCCCCTCCCCTCCCCTCCCTTCCCCTGTCCTCTTCCTCACCTCCTCCTTTTCTTCCCAAAGTCCCATGTAGCTCAGGGTACGCTCACAATCACTGTGTAATCCAGGATGGACTTAAAATCCTGATCCTCTTGTCTTGTTTCCTCAACCTCCAGAGTGCTGAGAAGACAGGTATGTCTCACAGTGCCAGGCTTAATATTAGATTTTCTCAAAAGTCAGGAACAGCCCCGATTCATCGTGCTGGGAAGGCTAGCTGGATCTTCAGGGGCCAAGTGGATCTGGGGGAAGTTACTAAATACACAGGGTGACATCTGCAGGTAAAGTGGTCTTTTGTCACATTGTGGGACAGACACCACTTGGATAGCATTCTTCTGACAACCCAGATGTCTTCTGTTTGCTGTCACAGCATTGCCAGCCCCGCCTCTGACCCCTAGACTGGCTTCCTCATAGCACTGAAGGGACCTTCTAACTCTTAGCAACCCCACCCCCACCTGCAAAGAGAAGTTTTAGAAATAAGGGGAAAGGAGAGAGAAAGTGAAAGATAATGAGGAGGGATTTTATAGGGTTTGTTCAAAGCAACATGGTCGTAATAAAGATTCAAGTGATATAGAAATGTCTGTCTCACAGTAGACAAACCCTTTACCATAAATCCCATTGCCCCTAGATAACCATCATCAACACTTGAAGCAGGAGTCCATGGCAGGACAGCAATATAGTTTTACGAAACTACGATCAGAAACTACATGCTGTTTCTCATGAAAAAAACATTAACTTTTACTTGAATAGAAAAGTAGAAAAAGATGAAGCAAAATTCAGAATCACTAAATTGGTTGCCTCTTTAGCACAGATAGAATCATACTTTAAAGATGAATTATTCTAGAATTCAGAGCAATGACAACCGAAAATCCATTAGGAGACTGAGTTTGCCATTTTCTGCAAAATCGGTTTCAATTTAAAGCTATTACCCACATCAGCACTTGTCCAGCCTCAGAACTCTCGTGAGCCCTGCCGCTAATGCCTGCCTCCCTTCCTTCTGTCCCCTAACTGTGCTTCTTGCTGCTGGGTTCAGCTCTGTCTTGACTCACTGTCTGTGATTTCAGAATTATGGATTGGATTGTGCCTTTCTCCAGAGGGGAGGGAAAGGATATATTGCTGTTCTCAAAACAGGACTTGTTTGAAAATAAGGTCTTTAAAGTGGTCATCAGGTTAAAATGGGGCCATTAGAGTGGGCCCTGATCTAGATGATGTTGTCATAGCAAGAGGACGCTTGGACACAAACATGTACAGAAGCGACACGTGTGATGAGCAGGGGAGGGCGCGGTCTGAAAGCTGGAGGTACTCTGCAGAAGTCGATGGGAACCTGGGCCACCAGAAGCTGGGAGGGGCAAAGGACCCTTCCCTCGAGCCTTCTAAGGGACCACAGTCCTGCTGACACCCCAATTTCATGCTTCTAGTTGCTGTGAGCTTTGTGACTTGATATGCAAAGCTCTTCTGGGTCTCTTGCTCTGAACACTCGTTTCCTTCCTGGCTTTGGAGGGACGATTTTGGAAGGACTGTGGAGTCATAGGAGGTAGGGCTTGGTTGATGGGGGTGATCACTAGGACTGGGTTTTTGAAGGTTATGGACCAGCTCTGGCTCTGCATCTGCTTCCAGATGTGCTGTGACATGACATGATCCCATCACATGTGCCAGCTGTCCTGGATTCTACCATGCTGCCCCATTATGATGGACCCTCTGAAACTATAAGCAAAAATAAAATGTTGCCTCCCATATGTTCTTCATGTCAGAAGTTCTCTCTCTCTCTCTCTCTCTCTCTCACACACACACACANCTCTCTCTCTCTCTCTCTCTCTCTCTCTCTCTCACACACACACACACACCTAAAAAAGAAAAATTGGTACCAGTGAAGTGAGTAGGCCTGGCATGTGGTCCTTTGGCCTGTGGAAATGATTTGTTGGAAGAGTGTGGAAGTTTAGAAACGGAGGCTAGCAAAGCTCTACGGTGCTGTAGAAGCTTACTAGTTGATATGGACTTGGGAAGAACATTGGTGCTATGACTGTGGAGACTCACGGTTGGAGCAAATGAGTTTGTATGATGGGATGGCCATGAAACTTTGGGACCGTCAATAGGATGCTGCAGATGGAACCTGAAATATGCTCCACAGGTTCACATTCTGAATGCTTGATCCAAAGCTGCTGGAGGCTTTGGGGGAGGAGCAGAAGCAGATCTCTAGGGGTCGGCTTTCAAGGTCTCTAGGGTTGGGCTTCATGGGTCTCTAGGGTTGGGCTTCACGGGTCTCTAGGGTTGGGCTTCATGGGTCTCTAGGGTTGGGCTTCATGGGTCTCTAGGGGTGGGCTTCATGGGTCTCTAGGGTTGGGCTTCATGGGTCTCTAGGGTTGGGCTTCATGGGTCTCTAGGGGTGGGCTTCATGGGTCTCTAGGGTTGGGCTTCATGGGTCTCTAGGGTTGGGCTTCATGGGTCTCTAGGGGTGGGCTTTCACTCTCTTACTGGTTAGTGTGATGTGAGAAGTCTCAGCCACACACTTCTACTGGCACAAACTTCAGTATGTCCTTCTAACTGTGAGGGACTTAGACCCTTTGAAATCGTGAGCCTGAGGACATCGCTTCTCCATCCATCATGTTTGTCAGGTATTGTCACAATACTGGCTTCCACCCAAGGCACCTGACTCACCACACTTTGTTACGGAAGCACTAGAAGCTTGAAAATTTTCCTCTAGAATTTATCCTGAGTCATCTTTTGGTTGGGTAGATTTCACTGATTTGTGGAGCTGAGTCTCTTAGCTCAGGGCTCTCACACATCTGAGTGTGCCCATTATCTCTGCACGTGAAAAACTGCCTGCATACATGACCTTTAGTCTTGCTTCCTTTCACTCGGGACTTCTGCATGGTGACATTCTGTCTTGATTTTTCTGTCTGTATGTGCTCTTCTACACGGATGTATGAATATTCATGTGAGATTTTCATTGTCCTTGGCATTTTATAACCTCAGTAGGAATATATTGATGTTGAATTACTTATAGTGATTTTCTTGAAATCAATACATTATTTATCAGCAGATTCAAAATATCCTTATTTCAAGCAAGTTTTCTCATGTTTATTCTTTAAATTATATTGTGTTCCTTTAGTTTGCCTGCATATGTGATCATTCTTCAGAAACCCTGGGGCCATTGCTTTTCTTGGCTTCCTCTAACAGTGTTTTCTCTAGGCTCATCAGTGAGTCTTATGACTATTGTTCATTTCTTGTGTGATTTCCTGGTCTCCTGGCCCTGTGCTGAATTAGGGTTTTTTTGTATCCTGTGTTCAGCTGCTCCTCATGTAGATTCCAGCCCAGTGTGGACAGCCTTTTTGTTTTTATCCTAGCTTGCTTTCCACCCTCTTCTGCCCTCTGAAAATTCACCTTTCAATTCTATGTCTTGTTTTGGGGATTATTTTCTAGAAAGAATGTTGCGTGAAATTTTGTTGACAGCATAGAACATTTCTTCTGTAGGTGAATTCCTTTTCCATGGTTGATTATTTTTAATTGTGCTCTGTGTGTGTGTGTGTGTGTGTGTGTGTGTTCTTCCCTTGACGTTCCCAGGAGTATATCTTATTACTTATCTTTGGTTGGGGTCAGCTAATACAAGGTACAAATCTTTCGTCCTATTGTTTATCTTTGGATTGGTCTGCTAACAAGTGAACGCAAGGTGAAGTGTGGAGGAGGATGGGAGATGGGAGAGGACCTGCCACCTTGCAGCTTTCACAGGCTTCTTTGGCTCAAACGTCCTTGCGCTGTTTCTTTTGCTTTGGGGAGCAGTCTACAGTGTTCAGTGTCTGGAAAGCCCGCGTGGTCAAGACTCATGGGTCTCAGGGGACGGTCTGCTGCTCTATACTCCTTCCTGGCAGACAGCCCGTTCCCACACCGCTCCTTTTTTGGAGGGGAGGTCAGCAAATGGTTCTGGAAACCCCACTTTCCCCAACACTCTTCATTGCCTGATGCTCTCCAAAGGCCTGTGCCACCATAGATGGGTGAAGTCAAAGCACCATGTCTAAGCTTCTATCCCAGAATGTTAGAGATCTGAGCCTAGCCTAGGTCCAGCAAGCACCTGGACCTCCGGCCTCTTCTCCTTCCCATCCAATGGTATCCAACAGGTTTGTTTCTGGGGCACTGGTGGGTGCTATAGCAGTTTCTTCACCCCACTGAAATGAGGCTCACATATTTTCATTTGTTCTATTATAATCTGTAGTTTTCATAACAGTAGAAGGAAATAACTATTTTTTAACAGGAAGCATTTTGTTTTAAAAAAAGTTCACAAGTATTATAATGAGCTATTTATAGCTTGGGAAATTTGTGTTTTATTATATTTACATGTGAGTGTACTATGAATTATAAATAGGAACATGATCCTATTTCTGGTAACTTAGTGATGGGGCATGGGGGTCTGGTGCTGGAGACTGAGCCCAGGGCTTTATGTACCCTGTTAAGCACCCTGCCACTGAGCATATTAAAATACCTCCAACTCCTAACTTAGATTTAAAAGCATCCTTGTTCAAGTCATAAGCAACGTTCCTTACATTCTGTTTCTCTTCAAACTAAAGATATCTTTATTGCTTTCTAGTTATAAAATAGTGCCATTATAAAACATTAAACAATACTAACAAGGGAAAATTGCCTGAATTCCCTTCTGCTATGAGGTTTATGAGATTACCATTTTCCACAAGTAAACAAATGTATCTACAACTAGGCAAAGCGGGACTGCATACCCAGGTTTGTCAAGTGTTCCTTGGGTAAGTTCTGCTTTCATAGATCGACCAAACAGGGCGCCCCTCACCTTTGTCTGGGAAAGCAAAACAGCTCGTTATTTATTCTTCTGGGCCATTTCTATTGATTACATGGATCACTTTAAATACAAGGGTTTTTTTGTTTTGTTTTGTTTTGTTTTTTAGAGACAGGGTTTCTCTGTGTAGCCTTGGCTGTCCTGGAGCTCACTCTAGATCAGGCTGCCCTGCCTACCTGCCTCTGCCCCAGGAGTGCTGGTATTAAAGGCATGCACCACCACTACCTGGCTACACAGGATTTTAAAAAATCATGAATTAGCCCGGTGGTGGTGGCACAAGCCTTTAACCCCAACACTCAGGGAGGCAGAGGCAGGCAGATCTCTGTGAGTTCAAGGACAGCCTGGCCTACAGAGTGAGTTCCATGATAGGCAGATACATAGAGAAACCCTGTCTCAAAAAGAAAGAAAAAAATCCAAACCAAACCAAAACAAACCATTAATTAGCAATGAATATGATTGAACTGTTCATCCGGCATTTTGTTTTGTTTTTAGTTGCTAGTGTGAGAGGGACTTTATTTTTTGTAAAGTTTTTATCTGTTTAAAGGAATCACGTTATATGTTGAATACACATTGTATCATATTATCCACCCACTTTACCCAACCATTTTATGTTTTATCAGGTTTTGGGACTTACAGTTCATACTTCTGGATTTGTTGTTTACTTAGTTACTTGAGACAGGCAAAGGATGCTGGAACAGCTGGAAATTTTTGTGAAAGCAGGAAACTGAAAACGATCATGCCCTTTCCCTCACACTGTATATAAAATGAAGGTGTCGGAACAGATAAGAGCTGGCGAAGATTGAAGGAGACAGTGAAGACCCGTCAGCTGGAGGCAAACAGGTTCAGAATTAGGTCCTCGAACAGGCACACATTAAGAAAAAATGTGGAGACTAAATTTTATTGTTATGTTTATTCATTCATTTATTTGTTGTGTGTGTGAACTCAGATGGTCATACTTAGCGGCAAGTGCCTTTAGCGGATGGGTTGTATAGCTGTTCCCCCAAACCGGTAAACTTAAGTAAAATCTATAGCTTTAGTTAATTTTCTAGTTTTGATAGTTGTTCCATGGTTATGTTAGTTAATATCAGCTGAAGCGAAGCCAACTGTATACATAAATTACATAGATCATTTCTGTAGCTTTTCTGTAAGTCAAAACAGCTCAAACTAAAGGCACAGCCACCTAGCCACCTAGCTACACAGCTACACAGCCACACAGCCACCCAGCTACACAGCTACCCAGCCACCCAGCTACACAGCTACACAGCCACCCAGCCACCCAGCCAGGGTCGGTGGGTCGGTAGGTCGATGTGTCGATGTGTCGGTGGGTCGGTCCCAGCTACACAGCTACACAGCTACACAGCCAGCCACACAGTAAGAGTGAAAGTAAGATATACAGCAGTTAGAAAAAGTAAAAGCCCAGAGCCAAAAGATAGACAGGATAGTTTAAGTGAAGAAAAGCTGACTAGAAACAAGCCAAGCTGAGACCAGACATTCATAAGTAAGAATAACCCTCCATGCCATTATTTGGGAGCTGAGTGGCAGCCCGCCCCCCAACAGACAAAAAGTAAAAAACCACCACCACCATATATATCTGATGAAAGACTTTTATCTAGAATCCATGAACAGCTCATAACTCATGAAGATAAACTACTCAGCTAAAGGGGGTCCTGGACCCAAACAGACAACTTTCCAGAAAAGATGTGCAGGTGGCGAATAAGCACAGACACTAGGGTTTGGGGCATTAGGGAACGCACAAATCAAGCCTCCATCTCCAGTGTATCCGTCAGAATGGCTATGATTTAAAATGCTCAAGTATACCAAGTGTTGACAAAAATGTGGATGGGATTAGTGAGATTGCAAAACAGAACAGTGGCTTTGAAAAACAATATGGCTCAGCACTGGAGAAACGCTTCAGTGGTTAAGAGCGCTCATTGCTCTTGCAGAGGACCTGAGTTCAGTTCTCAGTACATACATGATGGCTCACAACTGTCTGTAACTCGAACTCTAGGGGATACAGTGACCTCTTCTGACCTTTTGGGCACTACACACATATGATGCATATACACACTTGCAGGCAAACACTCATACACATAAAAATAAATAAATGTTTAGAGACATGTTAATTTAACCTTATGTGTAAGTGTGTATGCCTGAGTGGTTTTTTGTTTTGTATCATGTGTGTACAAGAGCCCACTGAGGTCAAAAAAGGCATTGGCTCCCCTAGAATTGGAGTTATAGGCACCATGTGGGTGCTGGCTAGGATCCTCTGCCAGAACAGCAAGTTCTCTTGACCACAGAGCCATTTTTCTAGCCCCTCAAAATAGAAATAGAAAAGGAATAATTAAAAAAAAAAGAAAGGAGGAACCAGTTCTGCAGTTTCTTCCAAAGATAAATGTGCACCCATGGTCTGATCCCAGGCCTATTCAGAACAGAAATGGATGCATGCAAACAAAGACATGTGCGCAAATACCAGCTGCTTCTTTATCTCCAATACCTTCCTTCATGTGGTAACTAGTCCACTGGTATAGAAACAGTTAAAAACAAATACCTATATCTATAGCATAGAACACTATTTGGCTATAAAATATGCGTGACACACTACACATTGCTGAACATGAGGTTTATGATTCTATGTAGAAGAATGTTAAATTATAAAAAGTGTCAACTGCGCTATAGTGATAGATCAGTGCTGACTGGTGGCACTGGGAGTGTGGGGAAGGGGAGATGGGTGATGAAGGACCTGGAGGAATGAGGAGTGGTGAATAGATGCCTTATCTTGACTGTGGTGGTGATTCCACCGCATATTACACTCATGTCAAAAGTAACCAAACTGTACATTTTACAGATTGTAGCACTGTTTTGAGCTACAAAACGGGGGAAATTAAAAGATAAAGAACGCTTACACTGCTTGTTGAAAAGTTCACTGGTAGTTCTGGGTGGGGTCAAGAATTTACACTGTTAAGATTTCTGGAGGATGTTGACAGTGTGTTTCACGCACTGGAGACCACTGGTGTGCAGGATGTGGCAAACAGCTTTGCAGTGATATTCTTTGGTCTGTGTGGCACCCCAGTACCTATCTTCCCATGAGGGACTCACATATTGCACAGGCTGGTGTCCATTTCCCTGCCCCAGATTATAGAGTAGCTCTCCTTTCTCCTGTTTGCTGGCAGTTCACTGGGAGCCTGTGGCGCAAGGTTGACCAGATACCTCTGTTTATCTTTGGTTGTGGGTAGCTGTGTAGGAGTCCAGAGCCTGAGGGGCTTTGGGGGTGTACTGTGCAGTAGGACAGCCATAATGATCAACTTCAGTGGGCTCAGTGTGTTTGTAGAAGATGTGTCCTGCTGATGACCTCTTGAATTGTGAGGTTGGCTGTTTCCCAGACATCTTGGCTGAGTTTCCTTACCCTGGCTCCTGGCCTTGCTGCTGACGGTGTGAACTGCTGCTAGGCTACCCATTGGGGGTTTACTTGTGTTCCCAGAAAACCGTAGACTGAAGTCCTAATTCTCAGCAGTTAAGAATATGGCCTTATTTGGAAACAACATCATTGCAGAGATGAGGATTTGGGGATCCAGAAGGAAGAGTTCAGTGCTTTGAATGTCTGTGGGCCTCATTTCAGTTCATACCCGTTTTCTAGACTTTAACGTGACTGGATTGAGAACAGGGTGAGAAGGTGGAGTCTTCCGTGTGGGGGAGTGGGGAACACCCTGTGTGTGTGAAGGCCTGAGTGTGGTGTGTGCTGTTGATGTGAACTGGCCATGTCAGAGACCATAGCCTCGCACTCATGAGAAAACAGCAAAGCCTTCTCCTGGTCCATGTGGAGAGTGTGTTCAGAACACAGCCACCATAGCCTTCTTCCCTGGCTTATGGCCCTGAGACTGCTTCTACTGGGACTAGCTAAACCTGCTTGTTCAGCTGTATCTCCTAACCCTGCATCCTTGTTTATCTGTATAACAACCCTGCCTCCTCATTCAGCAGTGTGCAAGCCCGCCTATCTCGCCAGCTGTTTGTAATCAGCTTACTGAGCATCTGGAGTGTGGCAGCTTCTCCATCAGAGAGCCCAGTCGGCCTTTCCTTCACTCTGTCGCCTCCCTAATCAGTCCATTCTTGGAATAGTGTTGGCTGCTGCCCTTATGGATGGAATCCGTGTCTGTGTTGGTTTCTCTTCTCTAGCTGTGACCAAAGACTTGACAGTGACAACCAGAGGGAGTAAAGGCCTATTCTGCGCAGTTCTGGAAGGCTCAGTCCATTATGGCAGAAGGCCATGGAGGAGCAGACAGGAAGTTGGAGACAAGCTGAACAGGAAGGGGCCAGGGCAAGATCCAGCTCCGGGAGGCATGCTCACAGTAGCCCATTTCCCCCACCCAATATTCCATCCCCCAGGTCCACCCTTTCCCACCAGTCTTCTCAAATGTTGAGATCACTGGTAGATTAGGTCATTTGTTAGGTGACCGAATCCTCTCTGGAAATGTTCTCACAGACTCCAACATGGACTCTTCTAGGCGGTTCTCAATCCAGTCAATGTCCTTAGGAAAGGTTCCCTGGGGCTTCCTGACTTGTTCTGACATCCCAGGACACAACAAGAAATAGGCGGTGTGCAGGTTGGAAGAGGACCCTTATGAAGACAGAATCCACTATGCCTTGACCTTGGGCTCTTAAGCCTCCAGACAGAAATGAAACAAATGCTGTTTTGACAACTCCGTCTGCAGTATTTTAGTAGAGCAGTCTGACTGGAACATTTGGAAGGCTCACTTGCTGGAGATCGGGTAGCTGCTGTACACAGACGCCCCCGGTTGATATGGGCCCCAGGTCAGGAGGATGAAGGCTCCCCACAGCTGGTCAAATGGGTAGGGAAGGCGGAGCTGGCTTATTCTTCCTCCTTTGTTTCTGTTTAAATCCCAAGGTGTCTACTTCGTATAAGGGTAAACTCATGCTGTTTCAAGTAGCTCTAAGGTTGGTTATTGTAGTATCTCCATCCTCTGTTGAAGCCATCTCATTGTCATTACCATTAACTGTCGTCTTTGCGTCAAACCCTTCCACCATTCTTGGGGTAAGGCAAGCCTGTGTTCGTTCATGGAGCAGTACACCTTGTCATGTGACATCCATCTTGTGCATTTTAATGTAAGGTTTGGAAGTGGCTTATGTACATATGTAAGGATTCCCCAGATTGGTAGCTTTTAATCTTTTTAAAAAATATTGCCTCTCTTCTTAGCAAGACGGGTAGACCTGCAAGATCTGTCCACTGGAGGACAGCAGATAGCATGGGCCTCTCTAGTCTTTCTTCAAGTCTCTAAATAAAATATTTTAACTAAANAAAAAAAAAAAAGTCTCTCTAACAAGCTTTTCTCCTCTCTCTCCCAACCTCTGGTATTTTTAAGACAGGCTCTCATGTGACCAACCTGACATTAAAATAATTAAGTGATTGAGGCTGGTCTTGAACTCCTCCCCCACTCGGTACTGGAATTACAGGTGCGCATCACACATCTAGCTCCCCAGTGAGGCCTTTTTCTTTCAATTGTTCCTTCATTTAGCTTTTTTCTTAATGTGTTTTTATGTGTGTTTGTGTGAGTTTATATGCACTGTGTATGTGGGGGGGGCCCTCAGAAGCTGGAGGAGGGCTCTGGATCCCCTGAAACTGGAGCTGTCATGTGGGTGCTGGGAACTGAGCCCAGGTCCTCTGCAAGAGGGGTAAGTGCTTTTAAATGCGGAGCCATCTCTCCAACCCTCCGTTAAGCTTGAGTACAGAGATATTGTATCTGTAGTCACGTGCTCTATGTATGGCTGCCTTTGTACACACATCGAGTGTGTTAGCTCCTTCAAAGGCCAGGTTTGATGCCTTGGGAGAGTTACCTCCCCATGGAGAACATGTAGCTTAGAATACTTTTTATTTGTGTATTTCTGTTATTAAACATCAGGGCCAAGGTGTAGTTTACGTCTTGGAATGAACTGTTCCATAGGTGATGCCTTTTAAAGCTCAGAAACACTTCGTAGAATAGCATAGATTTGAACAAAAACACAATCTGCTCCTTGGCTCCTGTCTGGCCACCCTCTAAAATGCACCAACAAATACATGTGGCCTTTGACTTCACTAGTGAGCTCAGCTCTAGAGCCTTCTGGTTCTGGTTCACTCCCTTCTCCAGGACTTTGCCCAAGTTGTTGCCCTCTCTGGCCAATCACAGCAGCATAACTACGGTCTCTGTTTCAGCAGAGTGAGGGTCCATACCCCCAGCTCAGTGCCCCCTCCAAACAGGCCACCCTCGTGAACAGTTCTCAGCTCTTTCTTTGGTCTTTAAGCCTGTCCCCACCTGAAAGAGAACTTTACAGACAGACCTGGTGGTCGTCTCTTACTGTGTGAGATTTTCATCTGTGCATGGCCATGACCCCTGTGGTCTCATGTGTCACTGGCTAGGTCGCAGACATAATTGCAGTTAGTTCTAAAAGAGGACAAAGTGTGCTCCATTCTCTGGCCAACATAGGATATGAAATAAAATTACAACCAAAACAGATAAAAATAAACCAACTACTTGGAAGTTTAAAAGTACTCACTGAGTCAACAATTGACCTGGGAAGGAAATCAAGAACACAGAACTTTACTCAGAAAACAATGACGGTCAGGACATGCTGCACCGGCCTCTGGAATGTCCTCAACGCTGCACTGTAAGGAAATTCTGTGATTTGAGCTTTTCCTCTTTTTTAGTAGCTGATAAAAAATATATTTTAGAAAAATTTTAAGATATTAGAAAAATAGTGAGCCAGAAAGGGTGGAAACCATGGTAAAGAGGGTGGGAGATGGTTCTGAAAGACAAAAATAAGCTAAACAGCCTCAAAGGAAAAAAAAAACAAATGTTAAGTATTTGTAAAGTAAATTCACAATTCAAGAAAATTAGAGTTCATAAAGGGATACCAAACGATACATTGCAAATCAGAAAGCAAAATGCAAAAGTGCACTACCACTAACATTTGAACACAGGAGTGAAAAGCACAAACTTTTTATAGTATAGAAGTCTGATGTTAACAAATTTGGGGAGAGAGAAACCTGGAAAGTTAATCAGCTAAAAGTTTCCAGAAAAAGGAACTATTTCCTTAGTGGCGAGGCTGGACCACAGGACCTCTGGAAGGGCCAGGAGCCCGGCACAGAAGTTAAGGCATCGCAAGGAAAACAGTGTGTTCCTCCCTGGCGTTTGTGCTGGGGTGAGAACATCCAGGAATTCTGAAGAACCCTCTGAGAGCAGCCCTCTGAGCTGAGGCATTCTGGGGTGCTGTCTCCTCCCCGTGAGGTGGTGGGAACGGTGATGAGGCTGTCAGGGGGATCCTCCGAGTGACTGATGGCTCTAGAAATCACTTCAGCTTTTCCTCCTGCTTGATTTTGATCAAAATATTTGCCTAATTCTCTGAGGTTTGTCTTCGTGTGTGTGCACGCACACGTGCCTGTGTGTTCATATGTTGGTGTGTGTGCACGCGGGTGTACTTCCTCAGGAGCTGCTCACCTTGTGTTCTGAGATCAATGTCTCTCATGGGGACTTGGAGAGTGCCACTGCTGGGCTCTAGGCTGGATGGCCCGCAAGCCCCAGGGATGCATGTGTCTCCACCTCTCTAACACTGGAAGTCCAATGGTACAAGCTTGTGAACACCCCTGGCTTTTTTGTGTGGATACTGGGGACCCAGTTCAGGTCCTTGTGCTTATAAAAACAGGCAGAGATGTAAGATGATACAGAAAGTGTGAATCTCACCAAACATCCCTGAATTCGGTAGGATTTGAATTGCTTGCATACGTCAAAAGTCCTGGGCAAACGGGATCCTATACTTCCGGTTTATTCTCTCAGGCTCCTGAAGGAGGGCTGCCACGGCTGCCAAAGCCTGACCCCCAGGGTGTTTCTAACTTTCATCACTGCTAGTCTCAAGAGTTCCCATGCCCGAGTTCAGCTGCCCTGTCTATCCTCCTGGGACAGGAAAGGGCGTGGGGAAGCCTTATGGATAATCTCTTTGTAGACATCTTCTGGGCACCCACTGTGGGCCACAGGACCAGCCTCTGTTGCAAGGAAACCTGGGAGGTGGTATCTTCTTGCTGGGTATGTTGCCGTCTCAGAATGTGATTCTGTTACAGAGCAAGTAGAGAAACAGTAGACGGTAGTACTCCACCATGTTCCCTGCATAGTACCCACACATTGACTACTAGGATGTCCCTAATGCCAGGCACAACATGGACCTTCAAAGGCATTCACGGACCTAGAGCACAGCCATTTAGAAGGCGCAGTCTGAGCTGATGTTAAGCAGAGCAGGTGTCCCTCCTGAGCTCTGTGCCGGCCTGAATCATATGAATAAGGACTACAGTGGGCTGGGGAATGTGACCCCACCACCTACAAGGGAAGCATTGGGGACATGCTCAGGAGATGGACGGTTTATGTCAAGCAAGCATTCCCCGTGTCATACAGTGAGGCAGTCATGGTACTGTCTGGGCTCAATTCCTGCTTCTATAATATTCTGCGCATCTTTGACTCCACTGCCTTTCTCTCTTTGTATGTGTTTGTGTGTGTATATGTGTGTGTTTGTATGTATGTGTCTGTGTGTGTGCATGTGTATATATGTGTGTGTGTTTGTATGTGTCTGTGTGTGCATGTGTGTGTATGAGTATATGTGTATGTTTGTATGTATATGTGTGTCTGTGTATGTGTGTGTGCATGTGTGTATTGTGTTGTATGTGTGTGTGTTGCTGCTTCTGGTTGACTTAGCTTGGTCTGCTCTAACAAAATGGCACACACTGGGTTGCTTGAACAATAGAAGTTTGTTTCTCCCTGGTTTTTAGGGCTGGGAAGACCAAGAGCAAGGTGCTGGATGGTGCGGGGTTTTACAGGGGTCCTGTTGTCTGGCTTATCAACAGTGACTTTCATGCTGTCCATGTTTACGTGGGATGCTCATAAAAAGTTACTTTTCTTTCTTTTCCTCTTAATAATGGCACCAAACCCATTGTGAGAGTCCTACCCGCATGTCCCCAGGTAAAGTCCCATCTTTAAATGCCATCGCACCCGCGGCTCAGGGCTTCCAATGAAGGTGCTGGGAGGCACACACCATTCATCCTGCAGAACTAGGTTTTTGGTCTGTGTAGGGCAAGCTGTTGCCCCATGACACATCACCACATATAGTGTGGACATTTTCTCATTGTGATAACTCTCATTTTGTGCAGGATGGCAATGCACTCAGGCTAAAAATAAACAAGCAAACAAAGCTCTCCTACAGCCACAAGTGGTCATGTGACATAACTGAGGCCTGAAGAGACCTGAAAGGGAGGACATTGGGTGGGGTTTCCTGAAATGCTGCTGCTTTTCAACTCGAGGTGAATTCAGCTGGCATGTGGCTTCTTTCGATACTTCTCTCGTGCTTAGATTGCAGAATCAATGCCTGAGAGCACAGCAGCCATCGTATGAAATGAGACAAAGAACGGTGCACAGAATGTGGGTCTGCATCCTTGGGTGTTGTCTGCAGCCCCTTCCTGGGACATATCTGGTTTGGGTTCTGTTCTATGCAGCAGAATTCTGGCTGAAATGAGGAAGGGACACAAAACTCATACTGTGGGGCCCTGCGAAAAGTGCTTGGCCATGCAAGCTTAGCAACAGGAGTCTGATTCTGGGATCCCAAGGTGAAAAGAGAGAACCTGGTTCTGAAATTTGACCCCTGACTGCCACATGCTCTCCATGACACATGTATTCTTGCGCGCACACACACACATATCATATATGCACACGAACAGAAAGTCCTTACTATATTTTTTCTCAAGTGTAAAGTCCTTGTGTTTATACCAGCACCCCCTTTTTCCACTTCTAAGGATGAGCCCAGGGCTTTGAGCAGGAAACTGTTGTCCACTGAACGAGCTTGCCCCTCCACTGTACTGTGTGCATTTTGTAGCTGTATTTCAAGGTGGTATATGCTTAAAGTTCTTAACACTTATTAAATGTCTTCTCCATTGTATGATCTTTAAAGTTATTTTGAATACTCTTAGCCTTTATGGGTAAACAGTAGGGTGACACCCTTTCCCTCCTGGAAGATGACTGATGTGGTCTGTGACTGTTATTATTCAGGGCTAAATATAGCAAAAAAAAAAGAAAGCCATTGTTTGTTTTAGGCTAATTGCCTGTTACTGCTGAAAACGTATTACAAGATATGAATAAACAAAAGAGACAATATAAAAAAGATGAGAAAGCATGAGAATTAAACTAAAATATAAAACCAGGAAATGATTAACAAAATAATACACAAATATAGTAAAAATCGTTCTACTAAAAGCATACACCCCCCAGTTCAGAATGAGAAACAGAATCTGTTTGCAAATTAACTAATAGCTTTGCGCCGGCTCCTTTTTCTTTTCTTTTTTTAAAGGATAAAGCTAAGCTATCAGAGAGTCTTCCTGCTGCGTCACCAGAGTGGAGACTGCTGTGGTGTGTGTACCGGGCTGAGGCTGACTCTGCAGGTGAGGGCATGCGCTACTCCATGGTGCCAGCCTTGCAGCAGGTGAGGGCACGCGCTACTCCCTGGTTGCAAGCCTTACGACTTGAGTTCCATCTTGGTGGGAGGAGAGAACTGACCCCACAGTTGACCTCTGACCTCCACAGGTGGGCACAGCAAAATACAATTAATCAAATAAAACCCCAGGAGTCCTTGACTTTGCAAAGGAAACAAGGAGTCTGGGCTTCACTTTAAGACAACTAGGATCAGAGAAGTGGGCAAGGCTGCAGAGGGCGTGGTTCTTGGGGATCTTGCTGAAACTCGGGGAGCTGGTGCCAAGCGGTTCCTTATACTCCTTGTTTATTTTTAAATATGTTTAAAGTTTTCCATAATAGTATTTCTTTTTTTAAAGAGAGCTTCCAAATAAAACTTCAGTTCATATTTTTTATGAAAGAGCTTCCAAATAAAACTTCAGTTTGGATTTTTACAAAAAGATTGATGAGAAAGCATTAGGCCAGACTGCCGCATTGCAATAGCTAGTTAGAACGGGGAGGCTCTGGGAAGGCCTGACCCCGTGTGCGCAGGCTGCAGCCTGCTTCGCCCTTGACCCCGGCCATAGCCGTGTGCACCTGCCTCAGCCAGCCCTCCTGAAGGAGCTTTTTTCACTTCCCTTCTCGCATCCTCCTTGGCCCAGGTGGCCACCGTTTAAGCAGGGCTCCGCAAGGGGAGCACCCTGCTCTTCATTTATGTTTACGAAGCTTTGCTTCTAGGCCGGTTTCCTGTACTGCCGATCCTTTTTGGTTCCAGTCCTGGATTTTGAAACTCAAAAGCTAGAAAGAATCGGGTCTCCTTCCCAGTCCTGTTTCTGTCACCATATCAGTTCCCAGGAGGCAGCGAGATCACTCATTGTTACTGTCATGTATGCGTGTGTGACCTAATAAATCATGAGTGAGAGATTGCTTACAGGAGCACAGGTCCTTTACCAGTGGCTACACCACTAAATAAAGACTCTCCCTTCTCATCAACCACTAACTATACATAAATCTTCAGTGAGGTGTGGAGCCCACGGCCATTCCCCCTTCCAGGTTAGGGTGTTGACCAGTCCAGTCTTGTGCAGGTGATCATAGCTGCTGCTGAGTTCAAGAACGCAACCTACGTGCCATCTCAGGAAGTTGAATTCCCCACCACTGCCTAACTTGCTCTGGCTCTGCCCCTTCTTCTTCCACAGTGCTCCCTAAGCCTTTGAGGGGGTGAGATTGATAGTCGCTCTATGGTTGGACATTCAAGTACTTCCTCTCGGTACACTGACCAGTTATAGGTCTCTGCAGCTTCTCTAATCATCACAAAGAGGGCTTCAGTGCCCAAGCTGGATGAGGAGTATAAGCACAGCTGTTTAAAAGGTAGTTTGACAGGCACATCATACCCATTTGACAAAACAGCAGCGGTAGCTTCCTCACTAGGGTCTGGGACCTCCTCAGCCACAGGTGGTTGACCCTGTGTACGATAATGACAACCAGTTGGGCAAGATGAGCCCATTGGTGCAACAGTGGGGAGTCTGTTATGAGGTAACCAACTATTTTTGGATTGGATTTGAGGCCTACTTTACAGAAGAGAATTCATATCTGGCACTGAAAAGCCGACTAAAAGCCTACAACCAAGACAGACACACTGACGTTATGTACCAGGAAGCCAGCAGGAGCCCTGAGTGAGGCCTGGGCTTGGCTAAACTCCTGCCACCCTGACCAGTCTTAGAAGCTGGCTGCAGACACTGGCCCAGATGAGGAGGAGAAGCTCTCTGGGAAATAATGACTCTGGCACATCTTAGTGTGCTCAGGCCATCCCTGAGGGACTTGGCCAGGCTCAGGGAGACACGGGGACCGATGCCCATCTCAGAGTCGTTTGTGATGTGGATGAACTAGAAACATCTAGAAACGTGTTACTAGGAGAATGGATGGATAATTGTTATAAGCAAATGATGAAAGGCACACTCTGGCCTTTATGGGGGAGAGACAGTGAGAGACGTCCACCAAAAGGCCATTCATGTACTTGTTTAAATGTGCCTCCTACAACACCCATGTTCAGCTTGGATACCAATAACAAACAGGTTGGTGGGGCACAAAAATCACAGGAATGACTTCTGAGGGAAGGAGGGGAATATGAGATTACACATTGAGGGAAGGAATTTAAAAAGTGAGTCCTGCCTATACAAATAAGGCCCCGGACGCCTTGACCCCAGCAGGAAGGTTAATTTACTGTGGGCACAAACAGAATGCTTAACCAAAACAAAAGCCGAGTTAATATTTAATGTGTGTGGCAAGAGAAGAAAGCTCCAGCCAGGGCCAGATCAGAGGAGGTAGAGAGGCAGTAATGGGGGTATTGGGTAGTGAGAGGTGGCCTTGGGCAGCTCCAGGGAAAGCCTATGGTTCGATTCTGCAATCTTTAACCTTGTCTGTTATTCTTCCTGTATCGCTGGTCTCAGTCTGGGTCTCTCTGTGCACAGCCTTGACTTGCTTGAGTCCCTGCCTAGTGTCTTTGGAGAAACGGATGGGTGAAAGGAGATTTCCACAGACTGGCTCTTTATAATGGTTTCTGCCTGTCATTAACCTGAACTTCCGCTAGCTGGGTCAGGAGACCTAGGGGTGCAGGATGAGTCCAGCAGACTCATGGACGCACCGGGCCAGGATAGCATGGAGATACCAGAAGTCATCCACATATCTGGATCTGGGATCAGAAAGAGCCTTAGGTGTGAGAATTTAGGCACTGTCTTCTCTTTGAAGCCAGCAGAATTGCCTCCGGTCCCCCAGTCCTCATCTTGAAAGCCTGGGCCGCCATTTACAGAGGCACATTTCCTGACTGACCTCGGTTTTGGGTGTGAACGTCTTATTTCCCAGCCTCACTGTGACAAGGGGGCGGTAGAACAGCTCTTACTGTTTATTTTTATTTCTTTTTCTGAGACAGTGTCTTCCTGTGGTCCAGGGTGGCCTTAAACTTCCAGTCCTCATACCTCCACATCTCTAGTGTTAGGATTATAGGGGTGAGGTGCCATGCCCAGTTTCTGTGGTGTGGGGGATCACACCCAAGGCTCTGTGCGTGCTAGGAAGCACAATGTCAATATAGCGACATAGGTGGCCCGGAAGCAATGCTCTTACCTGGGCCTCCAATCCACCACTGAAGGTGACTGGCCCAGCTTAGTGGGTGTGTTGTTCACTGAGGCAGATGGGGGCAGCAGAGGGTGCCCCGAATCTCACTCTCCCCAGCTCTGAGGGGCTCTGCATACCTGGCAGAGACAGGCTGGCACAGGGAGAGTGAAGGCTGTAGGTGCCAACCTTCAAGGTGGAGCCCTGACTTCTAGTGTTTAAGCTCTGGTATCATCTCCTTCTATGACGCATGACCCCCCAAACAGCAGATGCATTGAGATGTGCTGTGGAGCCTGGCTCAGAGGTGGCATCTGTCTTGCTTCTTGCTTGAGGTCCTCCTTGTGGAGAAGGCCAGCTTCCGTGGTGTGAAAGAGTTTGGGCCTATGTGATGAGGGAGGGAACGCTCCTGCCAACACCATGTGAGGAACCATCACTACTGAGTTCTTCTGGCCCCATCGAGCCCTCATGCCCTGTCAGCCAGTTCAACATCTTGACCACAGTTCCAGGAGGAGCCCTGAACCAGAACCACCCAACCGAACTGCTTCCAGATTCCTACTGCTTGGATCTGTGGGAGATGATAAATGCGGGGTTTCTGTTTGTTTGAGCGGCTACGCTGGAGGGTGATTTATTGCACAGAACCAGTAAATCATCCGAGACATTTGGCAGCGCCCAGTGGCTTTCAGTTTTGTGTTTGGGGAGGCTTCTGGGCTGGAGCCTCTGCCAGATAGGAAATATTAGAGCTCCCCAAACTTACTCCTTCCTTCCCTCCGACTGAGGTCCCCACAGCAGATGTAGAAAGAAATGCTCACAACACTTTGCTTATCTGATAAATCGGAGCGACACACCTGCCGCCTGCCCAGAGGCCTGCAGTCTGGACACCAGGGCAGTCCAAACTGATTATGTAAATGTGCCATTTCCGCTTTCCAAAGCCGACTCTTTCGTATAGTTTGTGTATAGGCAGACCTTTCGGTCTTTTCACACACGAGGAGGCTTTGACTTTTCTGCTATTTAAGGCCAGCTTGTTCACAGGCCCCCAACTCCAATCTAAATTGGGAGGGGAAATTTTCTCTTCTCCAATATTCTTGAAAGTGCAATCCCCAGAGGCTGAGATGGAGAGACTCAGAGCCTCTGCAGTAGGTTTTCTCTCTGGCCCTAGTCCTCAGAACAGCCCCTTCCGAGAAGGACCCTGGGGACACACAAGCCTGCCAGTCCCCCCAATCTCGGGACCCCCACCATAAGTCCACATCCCACCTCTACCCTAGTCCTCCTGTGCAGATGGTCGAGAACCCATGGAAACACCTTTGGTCATGACCTGGATACCCATGCATGGAGAAGACCCTGCCTCCCGGTAGCTCCTATTAACTTGAGTGTTTGTTGATTTGCTGTGTGCCTGGCTCTGCTCTAAGAATTCCAGTGTGAAGACATTTAGTCCTGAAGACATCCCTACTGAGCAGATGCTATTAGTGCCTTTGTTTGCAGATGAGGCTGTTAGAGGCAATGTTCAGGCAACTTCCCAAGTTTACACAGGGAGTGAGTGGCCTGGTTGAATTGGAACCCATTTAGTGCCATGGAGGCACTGTTTCTTGTCCAGGCCCTAAAGGCTGGACAGGTTTCTATGTATTTTGCTTCAGGCTAAGGACCCACATCTAAGGAATACACCTTCCAAGGAGGGAAGGGCTCAGGAACCCATCTTCCAGCCCATCCTCTGAATGGCCGCTGAGGGTGCACGTGATTCTTTTATGAAGATCAGGTGGTACATGATCCGAGTTGTATGAAGTAGTAATCTTTACGCTGTGCCTTACTTAATGACAGCATTTTTTTACAGTAGCCGTTAACTCCATTCTGAGTGGAAAGTCAGAAGCGGCGTACTCCTGCATCTTATGGGTGCACATAAATGCCGAAACCTTTCTTGAACCAACTCTCAGGTGCTGACCAATAATTCATTTGTACAAACGAAAAGGTGCCACATAGAAGCTTATCTGAGTAGACTGGGGACATATGGTTTCATGAGTATATTAAAAGCATATCATGAAAACTGGACCCCCAAACTTAGTGGACATACCAGAGCAACGAGTGTGCGGTAGCCTCACTGTGTAGTGATGTGAATGAGAAGGGTCTCATAGCTCTTATATCTGAATACTCGGTCTCCAGTTGGTGGAACTGTTGGGAAGGAATTAGGAGGTGTGGCCTTGTTGGAGGAGGTGTGTCACTAGGTTTTGAGTTTGCCATTCCAAATTAGCTCTTTCTGTTTTGTGCCTGTGTGTCAATATGTGAGCTCTTGACTATGGCTCCAGCATGCCTGCTGCTGCGCTTCCTGCCATGATGGTCCCAGACACTAATTGTCTGAAGCTGTGAGCCCCAAATAAACCCTTTTTTCTATAAGTCGCTTTTGTCATGGTGTCTTATCACAGAAATAGAAAAGTCACCAAGACACACTTGGACCCCATAAAAGAAAAGCACTTATTAACGCTGCGACAGAGATAGGGGCAGCCCCAGGGGCCTGTCATCCACCCAGCTAATATATGTGCATCAAGGGGCTGATGGAGAACTCCCAACTGTCCCCAGGGCTTTAGCTTGATGGGGCCTACTCGGATTACTATCCTTCTGCCTATCTGTCTGTCTGTCTATCCATCTAGACCTGGTGTCCTGCTGACAGCTTCAGAGACACTGCCACAGTGACAACCAGAAGGCTATTATTGGATCCAAGGAGTAGAAGTCAGAGATGTGGTAAATCATTCTTAAGTGCACCTGACAACCCGGTATGACCTGGTCCAGAGAGCCCACAGAGGCAGAAGTGAGAAACAGCTAGGGCCACTCACCCTATCTTCCGAGCCATTTGGTTCCTGTAACAGTATCAGTCTTGAGTCCTGGGGGTGTTGGGGGAGGGCCGCATCTTCACTGAAGAGGCCACACAGAACAGTTTGTACTGCATCCCCAAGTTCTTGGAAATAACACAAGAATTCTGAGGCATGGACAGAGCTCCTGGCCTTGTTTTGTAATAGGCTTGGTGCTGAACACTTTACATATTTTATCTTGTCATTCTCATAAGTCAGACTTGCTGCTATTATTATCCATATTTTATAGACTGGGAAATGGAGGCTTAAAAGTTCTCTTGAGGTCCCAGAACTCTTAAACGACAGCCAGGTTTCCAGCTTGCCCAAGCACTGAGAGACATGCTCAAACAGAATAAGAATGATAAGTTCCCAGGGAGAGCTAGCTCCAAGCCCACCCTAGACCAGCCTGTGCCTTGTCGGGGGCATTGAACCCCTCTCTCCATGACACGTGACAGTCCGGTCCCTGAGAGCCGGCAGAGAATGGCTTGAGCTTTGTGGAGAATGAAGAGTTGAGAGAGGGAGACGGGTGTTCAGTTCAGTGCAGAGACAGCTGGGGCAGAGGATGGACAGCAGAGTGACAACTTTATATATTTATGATGGCAGGGCGGAGAATGGAAGGCTTGTGTCTCAGCCATAAACACCTTCCTTTCATCTGTGTACATCAGAGCCCATGGGCCTCGGAAATTAATGATTGTGCTAATTATCACCCTGAATGACCTCCTAGCATGAGTACTTCCTACCATTTCCTGCAGAGTGGCTTTGTCAGGCTAAGAGGGGAAGTGGACCTAAGGTGGGGGAGCACCCATAATTCCTATGGGTGTGGTTCAATTTCTTTTGCCCAATCTCAGTTTAGAGGCGACTACTGGCTTCCGCTCCTGAGAACCTTGAAGAGCTAGGCCCAGAGGGCTAGAACCAGGCGGCAACCTCCAAACCCAGGCACTCAGAGCTCTGCGGATGAGGACCAGGAAAGAGAAGCCCCCGGCTGTTTGCTTTGCGCAAGGCCGTCCAAAAACAAGAGGAAGCTTTCTGGACAGTATCACCCACCTTTCTGCAGGCCAGGTCCCAGTCAGGTTGGAAAATCCCTGACTTTCCCTTTGTCTTCTTGTTTCCTCCGCAAACCAGATCCCGTAACGCAGCCAGCCCCGTCCCTGGGATTTTGTTCCCCAAATACAAAATATCACGAGCGCTGCCCCACAGGCTCAGGGCCGCATGGTTTTTCCTTTAGGCCAATAGGGAGCAAAGGCCACAGAACCCCAAGGGAGACGAGAGAGAGAGAGAGAGAGAGAGACCTGATGGTTTCTCACAATCAGACCTGAGGGTAGGCACTGCCTGGAGCCTGTTCGGGGGTTCGCGGTGAAGGGCAAGGCCAGGGGAGGGAGGTCTTAACCCCCTGAAGGTCCCCATGCTGCCAGACAGGCAGGGGACAGTGGATCTCTGGGCCTTGGGCCAGAGGGAAGATAAAACTTATGGATCCAGTCTTTCCTGTCAGGCGTCTTGAGCCAAGTACTGCCTGTGGTGAAGAATCCTGCTTAATATCTTCCTTCTCAGAGATTCGGGAAAGGCTTGCTTTCAGCGTGCTGCTTAAGACTACTGAAGAAGAGAGAAGAAAGAAGACAAGGGAAGAGAGGAGAACGGGAAGGAGAAAGGAGGAGGAAGAATGAGAATTTTCTGATACTCGCCTGCGGTTCAGAGTGAAGACCCTGAGCAAGGGTGCCATCTTGTGTCTATAAATGGGAATCGCAGCCAGGTCCCCCAACATGGTGTATTGGCCTATTTTCATTGAAAAGTGCAAGAAAACGGGCTGTAGTTCTTGCTTCTACAGGAGACAACCTTCGTTCCACGCTTGGCATATTCTTTCTCATACCTTTTGGGCGAGTCCATCACTAACTCAGTGAAATGATGGGGTTCGGTGTTTGAGATAACCATAACTGTAGATTCTCCTTCACTCATTCAATGAACATTTCCTAGACTTTATCAAACTTCTTCATAAGCCCTTGGTACCCGACCAAGAGTAAAAATGCACGTTCTTGCTCTTTGCATTTCAGCTAGGAGACGGCTATTCTTTCCAGAGCTGTTCTGGTCAGAACCTGGGCTCTACCAGCCCAGCAACTGAGGCTTGGCCACTCTGCCTCAACAGGCCAATTAAAGAGGCGAAGAACAGTGAGAAGTAGAGAAAGATTTATTTGGGGTGGGCACACTGGGAAGAGGAACAAACATGAGGTCCATTAGCCCCCAGATCTACCTTGGGGCCCTGACAGTGAGGTTCAGGTTTAAAAAGAGAACCAGAGGTATGCATTACTGAACAGTCCCGGGTGAGGTCGGTACCACACATCACTGACCTGTCTCCTGCCAGGTGGCCTGGTGAGTCCTCAGGGCTGTGTGAAATCTCACTCCGGGACACAAGGTCCTCTCTGCCTTCATCCTTTTCTTTCTCCCAATATGACAACCTTGTGGGACCCCAATTTCATGGGGTCCATTATTTCAACAGTCTGATAAACAAGAGGAGTGTACAAATATCTTCACCCGCAAGGGGCTGGAGGCAGAACTCAGCCTGTAGAGTGCTTGTGTAGCGTGCAGGAGGCTGCAGGTTCAATCCTCAGCCTTGCAGAAAGTACAAGGCGGGTGTGGTGTGTGCCTGTAATCCTAGCACTTTGGAGGTGGAGGCAGGCAGGTCAGAGGTTTGAGGTCTTCTTCAGAGAGTTTGAGGCCCTCTTGGGATACAGAAGACCCTATCCCAAAATAAGTAAACAAGTAAATGAAACAGAACATCTTTGCTCCTGCCAGGACGATTACTTCAGGCGTAGGCAATACAAAATGTAATGGGCACAATAGCGTGTACGGCCTTTGGAAATGAAGCAGGGCCAGCGCCTTGCATTCAGATGGGGTAATGGGTCAACACAGGTTTTCCTAAGATGGTGGAATTTCTGCTGAGGCCTGAATAAAGTGAGGGAACAGGCCAAGGGGACATGTGAGGGAAGGTAGACCAGTTCTGGCCCATGACTCCGATGTGAATTAGCAGTTATAGGAAGCAAGACACCCAGGTAGTCTAGGGGCTAGACAGACACACAACCTCTGCCACTAGTATCCTAACCACCCCCCTACCCCCACACCACCACCACCACACACACACACCCCAAATCCCCTAACGGTATGTGGGAAGTCATTCTGGATTCAGGACCTTTGGCCTGTTATCCTCTGAGGCTGACCTTGAACCTGATGCCCTTCCCTGGGAGTTCTCTGCCCCAATTGCTGACCTTCCTTCTGTGGTCAGTGCTGGTTCTACGAACTTGCCTTTGTTTACATTAAAGGCTGCAGATCATCATTTGAATATCTCATTAAGCCAGCCAAGTTAAAAAAAAATTGCAGCAATCTCTCATAATGTAATCCCATGAAGAAACCTGGTTAGTGGCCAGTTCTGGCAGACTGAGCCTCGCTCATTCTGGTTGCTGTCAACAGACAGACTTTCCAGGCCGCCTCCCCAGGCATCACCTGGCACACCACACAGGGGTGGGCTGCAGGCAGGACGGGGCCATGTTCCTGTCGGCCCAGCTTCTGCAGTCAAAAGTGTGTTGCTTACAGAGGCAATTGTTCGGAGCCAGATCGCTATCTCTGTTGTTTGGCACAGGAGTCCAGGAGTGCGAGCCAAGCATTTCCTGAGTGGCCTCTGGGTAGATGAGGGGACTGGTCTCGGCAGGTTGCTTGACTCAGAAGGTCAGAGAAGTCTGCATCAAGGAAATCAGAGAGTTGTGGTTGTTCCACAATGCCCGTTTCTGTCCCCAGCAGCTGAGAGCCTGGGCATCCTGGTGTGCAGGCTGGACTTTTTCCAGACAGCACTCAGAAAGCCAAACTCAAATGACCTCTGCCAAACTAATACTAACAATAATGGTAATAAAGAAAATAAATTAAGCAAATTCAGAAAATCCCGTGTATGTGTGAGGTCATGGCTTCACCATGGATCTAACCTTTTTCTGTTTTGTGGCTTCAGCAGCTATCTTATTTGGGCATGTCATCCAAAGAGAAATGCATCTTGGAGATGAGCTGTCTCTTGCCCAGAGAAGCTCATCCTGACTGATGCGATCTGGTGATCTGTGTCACTGTCTGAGCCTGGGGAGAGAGAGCACGGAGCATTCTTCTAGCCAAGCCTGGGCCTAGGCCAGAGTGTGCGTAAGGAAGGCTGGTCATCCACTGCCTTGAAGTGAATCCAGCCAGCTATGCCTGGATCGGCAGCCACGGCACACTCTCCAGAAGTCAGATCATCAGGGTCAGGGCACAGAATTAGTTATGTGCTCTTCTGCCATCCTCCAGCAAGGGCTCCCAAGGCCTCTGCCTCTGTAGGACTTCCTTCTGGAAGGTGAGTCTTAGGGCGAACAGCATGTTATAGGACGAGCAGGACTTAGTGAAGGATTCTTGGGCGCTGTTGCAGGAGTATTAACAGGGGCAGCATTTCACAGAGAGCAGTGTGCTCAGTGTGCTGTGTGGATCCTGCCCCAAGCATTGCTGCTAGTCACTGAGGGCTGAGGAATACCCCTTTTCAGTCCAAAGTCCTGCTGAGGGGTATAAATAATCCTGTCACCAAAGCTCCAGAGACTTTAGAGGAATACATACATACATACATACATACATACATACATACATACATACATACATACATACATACATACATACATGTATTCCCCTAAAGTATATGTGTGTGTATAGTACATATATAGCATAGCATTCCCCTAAAGTATATCTATATTTGTATATATACTATATATAGCATATATAAAAGTCTTCTTTCCTTCCTTTCTCTACCTTCTCTCTTCTCTCTCTCTTTCTTTCTTCTCATATGTGTGTGCGTGTTGTGCGTGTGTATGCCGTGGAGAGCATATTGAGGTTAGAGGGCAATTTTCAAGATTGGTTTTCTTCTTTTATCCTATGGGTCTGGGGGACTGGAACTCAGGTTGTCACAGTTAGTAGTGAGCACCTACACCCACCAAGGCTTCTCACTGTCCCAAGAATCTGCATTTTAGCGGCTGTGTCCCTTCTCCACCAACAGTTCTGATGTGGATCTGGCTCTGTCACTCTTGAGAGACATTGGCCTCAGCTCCATCCAGAATCGGGGTGCTGGACGGACCTGAGCCTGTATTGCCGTCCCTCTCCAGGCATTTGTCTTGGCTGGACGCTAAGTGAAGGCCTGCTCCTGAGCTCTCAACGCTCCCTGAATAGGAATCTGCCGTCTTTATGGTTGAAGTCTGGATAATCACTGCCCCCCAACACAGAAAGGCCAGACCGTAGCTCCCCCTCTCCCTTCCTTCCAGAATTGTATCTAACACAGGGCTTGAGAAGAGGGCAAAAGTTTGAGCTTTCCTGAGACCATCTGCAAGGGTGACAGGACAGGGTCACCCGGGGAACAACCCGGTGCTGGGGACAAAACGGGTATTCACATTCTTTTTTAAAACGTTCTGTTTGTCCCTTGTGTCTTTCACATTAGGCAACTGGAATTCCATTCGTTTTGCTGCCCCTTTGTATTCACTCTGTGCCTTGCAACCTTCCCCCCAAAATAAAATAAAATAAATAAGAAATAAAGAAAACAAGGGGAAAAAAATCTCCTCACGGAAGCTGTAGTGCAACGCAGTGAGCCACACAGTAAACACTGTCACCCATACATCTTTACTTGCGAGTGTTTATTGCAATGGGTCTGCTTAGAGACCTCTGGTTTCTGCTACACTATCAATGCTGGGCCCTCACCGGGACTCCTCTTGGATATCTTGTTCTTGTCCTGTATTGTGGAGATCCTGCACCTCTGGGTCTGCAGGGCTGGCTCCTTCAATGCTCCAGCAGATATAGATGGGATGGATTTGGGGGTGGGCCAACTCATAGCCCTGGTTCTGAGCCTGGGTGGTTGCAGGGTCCGCCAGTCTTCCAGCTGCCCCCTGTCCTCACCATCAGGGTGAGCTCTCCGGCATTGCCCTGGCTCATTCATTCTTGGGGCAAAGAACAAGGGACGGGACCAGTTCTGAGTCCTCGGAGTCAGTCTCCCATACCTACACCTTCAGGACCAGTTGGGCAGGGGCCTCTCTTATAGCTGGTAAGGGGAGGGCCAGCTCTCCCACTCTTATGATGTCAGGGCCAGCTCTCCCACCTGCCACAGACAGCCGGGGAAGGAGGGTCTCTCCCCCACCCACACCATCATATGGCAGATGACCGGGGGCCAGATCTTCCAAGCTTACAACTTTGGGCTGGCTCACCCACACTTCCACCAACAGGGCCAGCTCTACTGTACTGTCCTGTGCAAGTCTTCCGGGAGGGGGAGAGCATTTGTCTTCTACCCATGCCCCATGCTGCTGTTTGGTAGGTGAGGGATGGGGCCACATCTCTCACTCAGATTCTTGGGCTGGCTTACCCCCCCCACACACACACACACCTCCGCCCATCAACAAGGTCAGCTCTGCTGTGCTGCCCAGACGAAATGCAGGGCCTCCTTCCCCAAGTGCTGGAGCTGGTAAGGGGAAGGAAGGGTCAGCTCCCTTGCCAGCTGGAGGTGTTAAGGGCTAGAGGGAAGGGCATCTTTCCCTTGCCCCCACCACCACACTGCAGATGAGGGAGGCAGCACCAGCTGTGTTCCTCTCACACACTCAGGGCTGGCTCACCTGTACCCCTGTCTACAGGGTCAAAACCTCCGGCCGCCCAAGGCCCCGTTCTCTCGAGTGCCGCAGCTAACGAGGGGTTGGGTAAGGTCCCCCAGCTGCTCCAGGTGATGAGGGATGAGGGGAGGCATCTCCCCTCACCGCACGGCAGGAGTGACCTGCACTCTCCCATTCTCTTCCCCTCAGCTGGCCTGTGCCCCTGCGAGCAGGGTCGGCTCTATGGTGCTGCCCAGGTAATGTGTAGGACCTTCTCTCCTGAGTGCTTCAGCCAGGGAGGGGCAGGCCCAGTTCTCCCTAGTGTTACACACCGTGAGGGGCAGGACCAACTCTGTTCAGCCCTATCCTGGCAACCTTCTGTGGTATCAGGAGCCATGGACACCAATACAGACCATGGCTACATCGGGGTCATGAACCTAGGCCTGGGCCATGGCAGTAACCCAGGCCCAGACATCACCATGTCCCTGGGTGGTAATGAAGCCACCCATGTCAGCCCATCCTGCACGTCTTTCGCCTCTTCAGATGTGCCTCTGTTCACAGGACACGAGCCATTCTGTCTCTGTCTCCAGCACTGTTTGCTCATGGCAACAGTGCCTGTCTGCCCATGTTTTCTCCTCGGAGCCCTGGGCATATCACTCTAGGCCTGCCTGTGGGTCTCCTTGTCCCACTCAATCATCATGGTGCTGGGCAGGACCATGCTTCCTCCTCAAGCCTGGGGTGATCCATGCTGGGCCTCGTTCACATGTATAGTAAACTTAACTCAAGTCCCGCGATGACCTTTCAGGTGCCTCCAAGCCCCTGCTTAACAGGCCACGTGGTCCATAGCAGCAGCGCCTTCCCCTCACACTGCCACCCTGGCCCCAAACTGTCCTTTAAACAAACAGTCCTTTATCCCACCCTCTTCTCTTTAATCAAGTAGGTTTACAGGAAATGGGACATGTCTTTCTTCCCCAGAGGTTTGTTACTTTAAATGTCTTTGACTATGGTCTGGTGGGCATTTTCTGCCCAGTGGGAACTTGTCCTAGGTCCTGGCTCTTTTCCCGGCATCTGTGACAGCTTGACCAACCTTAGAGTCTTCTCTGTCACACATCGGTTTGGTTTAACAAGTCGCTGGCTTTCTGTACAGAAATCTGGGAGAGGGAGCTGCTGACCACTGCAGACCCATGGAGCAAGTGACTCAGCAGACCATCTAAGGGGGTGACAGAGCAGAGGGAGCTGGTGTGGGGGGCAGGAAGCAGGTAGGCGTGGACAGATACACTCTGGCTTTGGATCTCAGCTTGGGCATCTTGCAAGTTCGCCAACTTGACCCAGCTGGAGAGAAAGAAAAATAATCACTGAGTATCTTTGGCAATATCTGTTGACATGGACACCTGTCTGGACTTCATGTGTGAGCTCAAGATCCTGGTTAGTGTCACACTGGAGCCACCAGTTA
>LOEQ01000085.1:726202-737053 GCA_001685075.1 Bramus lutescens | reverse complement strand
TTTCAGAGCTGTTGTAATCTGGAGTTATAAGTTTTACAGATCTTAAAACATGCAGACATACACACAGAGAAATAAGGCAAACAGCTGGGTGGTGGTGGTGCATGCCTTTAATCCCAGCACTCGGGAGGCAGAGGCAGGCGGATCTCTGAGTTCAAGGCCAGCTTGATTTACAAGAGCTAGTTCCAGGACATGTTCCAAAGCTACAGAGAAAACCTTGTCTCAAAAAAGCCAAAACAAAAACAAAAACAAAACAAAGAAAGAAAAAAGAAAAGAAAAAAAAGAAATAAGACAAGCATACTATGGGAACAAACACATATACACACATAGACATAAAAGCACAGTGTGGCTACATTATTTTAACAGACAGACAAATAAAACTTTTTTTTAGGAACCTGTGTCAGCTGACCAACTTAAAAATCCTGGTGTAGGCAGGCAGCAGAAGCCAGGGAAGCACAGAGGTGGTCCCATTAAGGACCAGATTAGCAGATGCTGCAAGAGGGAACAGAAACATAAGGACAGAACACCTATACAGTTTTAGAGTGGAAGGACAGGGGAGGAGGAGGGATGATCTGGATCCATTGTAGAGAGTCCCAGTGTAAGACACAGCAAACAGCTAGAGAAGCGAGGAGGGGAGCAGGGAAGGGGAGTGGGAGTGGGAGCACAGCATCCAGAAACTATGTACATATGGGGCCTTGTCTGTTTTATGATAGGTGTTAGATAGCCCCAATTTAAAAGGATTTTTGTAAAAGGCAGCGCAAGGGCATTTGGAGATCAGGCCTCGAATTGGGGTGTCCATTTTTACAAGTCTATGCCAAATCTCAGGACTCAATGCCTATCACATTGTGTCCACTGTGATAAGATTCTTGAGTCAAAAAACATTTTGAGTCTATAAAATGTGAGGATTGTGTGAGCAGACATCTCCCCCCATGCAATCCCACCTCAGCGAGGACTGCCTTGCTGCTTTTGGTGGGGTCTGATGCCTGGCACAGCAGTGACTTCCACAGATTATCTCGACAAACATACGAGCCCTGTACCCTAGGGACATGTACTTAAAAGAGGGGAACTCACCCAGAAGAAGGCAATGTTAGCTTGGCAGAGAGCATAGGCAAGAAGGGCATTTTCCAATATGTAGCCCTGGGCCAGTGGGAAAAATAGCCCATCTCAGTGGGACCTCCAAATGTTCATTTTTTTTTTCTGGCCTGGAAAGCCTCTCTGCCAATGCAATAATCCAAACCAAACCAAATCAAACCGAATTAGAAGCAGCCCAGGTTTCATGGATGCCAGTGCTCCTGGGCAGCCCCCCTGGAAAACACGGAGCAGGAAAAGGGAAGACCACGTGTTTGTTCTGTGTGTGTGGGGGGTAGTTTAAATAGCCTGTGGGGTGGTCTTGATCCTCCCTGGGGAGGGGTCACATTTGGTGGGTTTTCTCAGAGATGGGGTTTAGACTGAGGCAACTCTCAGGGGAGGGAGCTTTAAAATAAAAGTTTTCACCCAACATTCCAAAATGAATGCCAGAGGCCTGGGGTAAAGCCTCCAACCAAATATTACAGACTCTTTGGATAAAGGGGTACCAGGGAGCTGAGGTGATGCTTCCAACCAAGCAATAACTATCTAGTCTTCAACTCCATCAAAGACCCCAGAAGGATATATTATCCCAGTAAACAGGTGGATGTGGAGACAAGGTAAAAATAGGGAACAATAAGCTCCAGTCACTTGGAGCATCCCCCAAGTATTGTATTGCCCTTATTTTACCTTCCAGGAGTCAAGAGACAATAGGCCAGGGAAACTCCTAGAGCTTCTCCCTGAAATGACCTTGCTGGACTGTGCAGAGTTCCCAGTACTCTTGACTGAGCAAAGCTCATTGTAGCACAAATAATAAAAACTCAGAAACAGATATCAGGGTTCAACCTGAAGATCAGAAAAGCAAAGCAGCCAACCACTGGCTCTAACCTCTACCTCATACTGAAATTACTATCCTACCTCCAGGAATCCTCAGAATGAGACTGAGCGTCTCCTCCTGTCTTCTATTCCTCTCAAGTGCTGGAATTAAAGACATGCACCACAGCCACCCGGCTTCTGTGGTGAACTAGTGTGGCTACTGGAAATAAAGGTGTGTGTCACCACTGCCTGGTCTGTAAGGCTGACCAGTGTGGCTGTTTTACTCTCTGATCTTCAGGCAATCTTTATTTATTAAAATACAAATAAAATATCATTACAGCTCATGGGAGTCACAGAAAGCTCCTGGAACTTTTAACCAAGTGAGTCTCAGGACAAGACATAAGGAGGGTTCTATGAGCCCCCAAGGCCTAACTTAGGTGCCTCCACGTTAGGTCCCATGGGTTACCTTGTCCCAATCTTTTGACTGTGTTGGATGTATGGTCTAGTTAAATGGAGAATTGCCTCTTATCTGGAGGTCACATTAAGTCAAAATGAAACAGAAAGTAATGGTAGGAGAGAAATGTTTGATTTTTATGAGGGAAGGAGAGATAATGAAGGAAAGAAGTTATTGAGAGTGATGGACAGGCAGGTCTACCTGTCAGGTGGGCTTGAACAGACTCAGCAAAGGTGCCAGATGATCACGGTCACCAGAGCCAGAGCTGTCGGTGGACTTCAGGAACTCAGGGTAACGGGAAAGAGTCCCAGGTCTGAACAAGATGGAGAAAGGTTAGTTGACAGAAAGACTGTCTGAAAGAGGTGAGTGGTCCTGCCAGGTTTACTTGAGGCCCCAAACTAGCTTTACATAGAACACCATGAACCCCCCAGAACCAGAGTCCCATCAATGGGACTTGCACTTATCATGGAGACAGAGGCCACTAAGACCAGAGGTCCCAGGCAGACTGGTGGCTGTTTAACTTATACAGTGAGTTTGTCAGGCATCTGTGCCCCCAAGATAACAGTTGCCAGGAGTTGGCAAGGACAGTAAGAAAGTCAAAAGGTCCTAGAAAGAGGGCTGAGGGTGGGGCCCAGGTGTTGTTCTTGGTTTCAGCACCAAATGTTAGATTAATGAGGCAGAATCAAAGAGACCAGTTTGACCTCAGCAGACAGGTACACACCTGTCTCAAACATCACGGGGCAAACACAATGAGAAATGGGTGTTTGCCCAAGGAGAAGGGGAACTTGGGGTTCATATAGGAGGTTTGGGGAATGCAATGGCTAGGGCTGAGTACAAGCCTGCAGTTTCTCCCTCCTGGAGCTGTTTATCCAGACAAGGCTGTCTTATCTTTGGAAGCTGCCTTGTCCTGGCTATAAAGACGAGGGTCATAGTGAATGACTGAGTTTGGCAAAAGCAATGAGAAGGAAGGAGTTGGAGTTTCAACATAGGGCTTTGGTCAGGGTCTGGGGAATTTGTTCAAGGTTTATTCCAACAACTGACATCAGTCTTAATGCTCGGAGTAGTTTGTTTATGCAGAGCTTCTGACATATTTCTTTATCTAGGATTTTCCAATCTTGTCCTCAGAGAGGAGACATTCAACAAGGTGATTCAGACATCTGGAAAGGAGAAACCATCCACACATTCAGTGTGCACAGAGATGTGTGCACCACAGGAAATGTTGGCACCATAGGCAGCCTTCAGTGAAGGAGATGGCAGGACCTACAGGAATGGCAAAGTATAGGTGTTAAGACACACTCAGGACTTGTCAGGGCAAATCAGCACCATCTGAAGACAATGCTGGTGACAGTGTCCCTGCTGGATAGCAGAATGACTGCAGCTAGGCTGGCATGATGGAGCATGCTGCATGTGCTAGCCAGCATAACATGTCTGTGAATGAGTCCTAAGATCAGGGAAGAAGTGGCAATGCCAGGCCGGTAGGCTACTGCAGAATCCTGTTATTGCTGGGTCGTGTATGTGCACCATGCGTGTGTGGCATGTGAGTGTGTGCATAAGTACGCATGTGAAAGCCTTAGGTCAATATTGGGCGTATTCCTCAATCACCCCACCTTATTCTTTTTAGAGAGATCACTGCTGAACTTGGAGTTCACTGCTTTGGCTAGATCATCTGGCAGATGCCACGCTCAAGGCCATGATGGTCTAGTCTAGAAGGGCCTGAATTCTTCAGATCTGATGGGTAGAATGTATCAGGTGGGTCCAGCCTTTTGACCCTGCAACATGATGCTGCCTCCTAAAAGTTCATGAATCCTTTACCTGAGATTCTAAAGAATGCAAAAAACAGCAACAACCAAAAACAAACAAAGCACAAATCCTCAGGAGCCAGTGACTTTACTCATTCCCTGGTGCTCTGTGTCCCGCCAGAGAAACGCCACCCACTTTACTCCCTGGACCTCACATTCATGGAGCTTGCCCCTTGATTATTATATTGAACTACTTGACAGCAATGGGGTCCTGAGCAGCCTCCTTTCAGAGTACCCCCCCCAGTCTGCTTCCCACTGTGTAACCATGGAGAGAGGAGTGTGGCTCACAGGCTGCTGCCCTTCTGTGCCTTCAGTCTCAAGGTTGCCTTTCTACCCTCCAGATTGTTGCATCCCACTCAGCCCGAGCTAACAGTTGGCACCTACCTTATCCTCCCATCCTCCACCTCCAAAGTTGCAAACTCGGGTTGTTAAAGTATGAAAGCAAGTGGGACCCCACTACCTCTGAGGCTCACATGACCTCTCTGGGTACTGGTCCTGCAGGCACCAGAGGGGCTGGACGCTAGAAAACAGGGTTAGAACTATAAGGAGAGCTGTGAAGTGCACAACCCTAGAAACGCCAGGAGGCAGCTCCTATGTTCCTGGATCCTCTGGTGGGTAGGCTATGATGGATACTAGCCTGGCCCCCTGGCCAGTTCTCCTAGGATCTGGGCCTCTCAAGGTCTGACTTTTCCTAGAGGCCCAGGGAAGGGAAACTTGGGTAACCTGGCTTCAGGGTCACACTAGGTGGGGTGGTGTCAAAAATGGCTAGGGGTCCTTTTTGAGGCCTTTGTTGCTCTGAGGGCATAAGGGGAGATATGGTCAGGATGGGGGCTGACTGCAAAGATAGGATGGTCTCTTGGAAGAAGACCAAACAGGCAGACCTGAGCCCAGAGAACAGCCAACCAGTCCAGGCCATTAGGGAACACACACACACACACACACACACCATAGGAATGGTAGGGTGGACAATTTTAATATGCATTTGGGGATCTTTGGGAAGAGTCCACTATTCATGAAGTCCAGAGGAGAAGAATTTTGAGGTGTCCCAAACCCATCTGAGGAAGGGTGTATCCTGAGAGCCCTTGATATGTCTGTACCCTGGGGTGGCTAAGGGGTCTGAGTGTATAAGAGACATGGGCACCTAGGGTGGGCCATGACACTCCAGCCAGCTCTGGCCCAAAAAGGCAGAAAAATGTATGTACTAGTTTGCTTTTTGTTGCTATGATAAATAACATGACTAAAACCAATTTGGAGGAAAAGGTTTATTCAGCTTAGACTTCCAGGTCACAGTCCATTACTGTGACGGTGATGGCCGTCAGGGCAGGAACTCAAGCAGGTGCTGAGGTAGGAAGCATGGGGCTTAAAGAATCGATGTGCCCCCAGGCTCATGCTTAGCTAGCTTTTTATATAACCCAGACCCACTTGCCTAGGGGTGGTACTGCTCACAGTGGGCTGAGCCCTCCCACATCTATTAGAGATCAAGAAAATGCTCACAGGCCAACCCGACCAAAACATTTCCCTGAGACTCCCTCAGATAACTTCGTACTGCATCAAGCTAACAGCTGGAGCTAGCTCGGAGAGTAACAGAGAGTATGTTCCATGTTCAGGGTTGTCTCAAGCAGACACAGGCCTCTTTGGACTTACAGGGCTGCAGAAGAGCCTTCCAGCATCACGGACAGGCTCTGGGCTAATGCATAGTTGGGGAGACACCTGTAAGGCTGGCTTGGACTTTTCCCCAGGGAGAAGTGGGAGTCCAGAGGCTGAAAACTGGACAGGCTACTTCCCTTCATGCTCTCTGTTCCCCAAGCTGAAGAACTGAGGTTGAGAATTCTGTCCTGGAGGTGGACAGGAAAGAACCTCATGGGGGATGGAAGGGACTTCTCTAGAAGAGGAGGACCAGCCCCCACAAGCTCCTGGCTTCCTGGGATCCCTTCATCTACTTGCCAGAGCATCTAAGGTGAAGACATCATGCCACAGGATGCATCCCAACGCAAGCTGAGTGGGATGGGGAGGAGAGTCGTCAATCCCAGGATGTCATGCAGGGTTCTGCTCTCCTTGTCCAGACTCGGGTACAAGTTTAATCATGACAGAGACCAAATGTCCCTCAATCTGTGGGCCTGGTCCAAGTCAGAATTACACCCACTCAGATGTCAAAGGAGGCCAGCACATCTTGGATGTGGGCCCGAAGTGCTGATGATGTAATAAAATCCTCTCGGGACTTCCTGGACACAACTCCAAACACTGTGTGTGTGTAAACCAACTGACTGGGTTCCGTGAGGGAGCAGAAATGTAAGGGTGGCGTTAGTGCAATGACATGGGTGGTGGCAAGCTCTGGCTCTCAGCCACCTGTCCCTGGATTGGTGGGTTTTCATTCGTCTCTGTGCCCCTGGCCAGGCAGGAGCTCAACCATCTGTTGTGGGGTACAGCCAGGCTGCTTTCTCAGAGGAATCCTGCTAAGTAGATCCTGTCCAGGATGGGATAGGGGTGAAGAGGTAGCATGTGGGGGCAGGGAAGGAGGTAGGAGATGTCTGGGTGCTGAAGCTCTGGGCTCTGTCTTGCTAGGTAGAGGTGCTTTGGTTGTGGCCAGAGCTGAGGGGGGCCTTGTTAGCCACAGAGAGCTTCACTTTGAGATTGAGACCCAGGACCACCAATTTTTCTGAAGTGTTGGGTGAGGTTTGCATCATCCAGTGCTCTCTCCCCTACACATCCCCCTCTGTGCTTTGCTTTCTGAGATGGGTCCCCTTTAGCTTAAGCTGAGCTTGAACTCTGTTTTCATCGCACGTGCCCATGTGTGCACATGTGTGTGTGTGTGTGTAGAGTGTGAGTGTGTGTGAGAGTGTGTGTGTGCATGTACCACATGCATAAATTGACTGCAGAAGCCAAAAGAGGAAGACAGATCCCCTGAAACTAGATGTATCAGGCAGGCCTTAGTTTTACAACCCCGCTCCCCCCACTGCAGCTTGTCAGACAGCTGGAATAGCAGGCCTGTGCCAGTTCTGCTTGGTCCCCGACGGGCTTTGATCTCTGGCTGTGGTATGGGGTCAGGAGGATGCCTTCTGCTGTAGTTCAACCATGGAGGACTCCCAAGCTACTTATTCCCCCACATCTAACCAAGCGTCCAATTTCAGCATCATTTATTGCACACTCCATAGCTAAGAGGATGCTGATAGTGGAGGAACAGGCACCCACCACTATGACTGGCCTGTCTCTTCTTGCTGTAGCCATGGGGGAAGGGTGGCTGTGGAAGCAGCTGTCATGAGGTGGTCCTGAAGCTCTGCCTAATACGCACAATCTCAGGCCCTCCGCAAAAAAAAATCACCCTCTGTCTGCCCCTTCCCAGCACCCTCCCAGGGCACAAATAACTGGGTCATCAGCAAAGATGTTCCTCCAGAGTCTTACTGATGGAGCTCTGATCCCAGCTCTTACCTATACCAAGCAGTTCCCCTGACCCCCAAGGGCTGGAGCTGCAGTTGTGACCCACTGGGCTTAGACAGTCATGTCTACAAGTCCCCCTTGGGAAGCCTCTCTCACAGCCCCCAGCTCAGCCTCATCCCCCAGTGCCCGCTGGAGCACCAGCCGGAGGGGTTCCTGCAGCCTTTGGCCAGGTGTGCTGCCCAAGAAAAAGTAGATAGCAGGCTTGGCCGCACTGTGCACACTCACCATGAAGAAGCTGAAGTGGTAGAAGTAGAGGGGAATGTGCCAGAACAGGTTCTTGGAAAACCAGAAAATGCCAAAGGGCAGACCGCAGAAGAGGAAAAGGAGGATGGCTAGCAAGACTAGGGTGGGGAAGCCCCGGGGCTGGTGCCTCTCTGGACCACACTCCACTCGCAGCAACAGGAGCAGGCTGGTCACACACATGGTGCTGCACAAGGCAGTCAGGAGAACTGCCACCACCAGCCACAGCATCCCACACAGGTGGTAGCTGGGTGCGCCAAAGAACTGGGTGCAGGCCCCGCTCAGCAGCAGGTCCAGCAGCAGGCAGAGAACCCAGATGAGCGTGCACACACAGGTGGTCAGGTACCGTGGGCGGCGGCACAGATACCAGGCGGGGAAGAGAGTGGCCAGGCACTGCTCTGTGCTGATGGCCGTCAGGAGGCTCAGGCCCACGATGTAGCAGAAGAATCGCAGCATGAGCAGACTGATGTGTACGAATTCTGGGAAGTTCAGCTGGTCCGGCAGCAGCTCAGGGATGATGGTGACCATGTGGCAACAGAGGAAGATGAGGTCAGCACAGGCCACATCCAAGAGATAGATGGAGAAGGGATTCCTGTAGACATTCTGGTTGAGCAGCCAAAGGGCCACCCCGTTGCCCAGAAGCCCACCCAGACTTAGGAGCTCAGTGAGGGCCAGGATGGTCAGGTTGAATGCCATGTTCTCCTGGGTTTTGGGAAACTGTGTGTGCACTCTCAGTGACATTGTGGAGCGAAGGTGACCACAGCAGAGGATGCAGAAGTCTGTGTTGCGTTTTCTCTCTCCGGACACACCTGCAACTGTAATGACACTAACTTAGGAATCTGAGCCTGTCCCTGCCCACGTCTGAGGACTCAGGTAGCCAGGGAATCATAGGTGACAGAAATGATGACACCCACTGGCAGAGGTGCCCACCTCCCCTTTCTGTTTATCACCCCCCCCCTTTCTGTCTGAGGCATGAAGTGGAAATGCCCATCTTCCAGAGCCCTGTTCCAGGAGCCTATTAATACTGTTGGCTCTGTACTTCCCTGGAGGGGCTGGATGGCCTGGAACACAGGGAGAGGAAGAGAAGCCAAGATTTGATGGCTCCCTTTGTACAGAGAGAAGGCTAGCCGGAGGCATAACTAACTCTGAAGACCTGGAGGCCCCCTTGTGTTTGTCATCAGCATGAAAAGCTCTTTAGTCTTCTAGGCTTTTCTGGAGCATTCCATGAGGGTGTGTTGCCAAATGGTTCTGGACCCTCTAGCTGACTGCCATCCCATGTAGGCAGGGTAGACCCAGCAACCATCCCTCTCCCTTGGCCATGTGCCTGCAGCCTGTGACAGTACTCAAAGTCCTTCAGGGACTAGGGAGGCCCCTCCTTTTCAAATGCCACTCACTTGTCCCTCTCCTTCCCTGAGGGGGAAGAGGTACTTGTTTGAGGGTGATGCTGGACAGGGTCCTCATCTGCCTTCCGTGCCTGAGACAGTGGCTCACTGCATGCTGGAGGGTGGGGCTGGAGAGGCAGCACAACCCTGACCCAAACTGAGGCCACCAAACTCCAGACCTCAGCAAAACACACATCCTGCCAGCATAGTTACCTGTCCCTCCCATTACCTGCCTTACCCCAGCACCTATGGCCATCTGTCCCATCCTTCCACCTGTGGTCATCTGTCCCTATCACTTTCTTCAGCCTTTCCTTGTGCTTTGGAGAGATAGGGCAGGGCCTTGCCTCTCCCCCAGAGACTGGCTGGAGTCCTCTTCCTGCCTTGGTGTGGCTAGCCCTCTTGTCTCCTTTGGGAAGAGCATGTCAATCCCTAGGTGGAGATTCAGAACTCCATTTCTAGCTATGTGTTCCATCCTAGCTCCCAAGGCACTGGGATGCCTGCGGGACAATGGGCGGGAGTACTGGTGGTGCTGTGGGGGTGGGTGGAGTCTAGGTAGTGATGCTGGGTTCTCTAAAGCACCATCATCCTGTGACAACCAGCTGGGTGACCCCTGAACCCACACTCCACAGAGGGAAGCACTGTGCATGGCCAGGGACCTGCTCTTACTGATGGGGCTAGCCAGTGTTTCTTCACCTAGGAAGCCAGGTTGCCATGGTCAAGGGGAAACATTCAGAGGTGAGACCCCTGACACAAGACCCCTCTCAACTACTCAGTTCCACACAGCCATGCACTGAGTTGGTTCCAGGACCCCGGGGAGGTCGGACTCTGAAGGATCAGGTGGTCTTCGCTAACCTTGAGGTTCTCATACATGGCTCTGCAAGCTTCCTCCTCTCCTTTCCTGGGCTGCATTCCTTATATCTGTACTTGAAGGGGCCTGTCTGTGTACCGAGGGCCTCAGTGCCAGCTAGGGACAGGGGCTAGGAAAGGCACAGCCCTGCTGACCCCAGGGAAAGCCTGGGAAGGAAGGAAGAGGAGAGAATACAGAAGAGGAGGGAAGTGGGGAGGTGAACTGAGAACAAAAGCTGTAGCCACACCAGGGGGATGATAACAACAGCAACAATTTAGGGGTGATAGGCAGGGCAAGGCTTAGTCAGGCCTGGCCAGTGTTCCTCTCCCACTAGAACCCTGTGTGGGGGCTGTGTATTGGGTGACCTGTCCATTTGAAGGTTGGGGGGTTCTCAGGTTGGGTGGCAGGAAGAACTAGATTACAAGCTCTGTGGGTAGAAGGGAGGGATGAAGAGGAAGGACGACAACAATGGAGGAGAAATGGGGAGGTTCCCCCTGGAAGCAAAGAAGGCTGGTATAGGACATAGGTGTGGCTCTGCCTTCTACAGACTGGCATCGAGCCCTCCTTGCCCGGGCTCTGCTCTGGCTGGAGACAGTGAGGATTGAAGAACAGGGCCCAGGTGATTGTCTCCTGAGTCTCCTGTACTCTCCATGGAGTAGGATCCATCCTCCTCTCCCTCAAGGGACACACAATGGTACACATAAAGGACCTGATAGGACGGGAGCCTCACCACAGGTGGAGGAAGTGCTGTTTAACTCAGCTGCCCTTCTGGAGTGGCCCAGGGCTGCCTGCAAGCCAGATGACCCAGCCCAAGTC
>LOEQ01000085.1:680742-693751 GCA_001685075.1 Bramus lutescens | reverse complement strand
GCCGAAGCACCTGACACTCACCGGCTCCTGGACCAGGGGGTGAACCAGCGTAGTTCCCGGTAGTTGCCTTCATTGGCCAAGGCCATCTTGGGCCTGATGAGGAGGATCTTCCTACAGTGGGTGAAAGGACTGATCATACAACCTCCTGGGACAAGCAGGCCTCTGCCATAAAACTTGTCCTATAGGATAAGGTGAGGTCACCGAGCTGGTTCAAGACCAGGGCCCTGAGAAAACCTGTTGTGTTTTTTCTCTAGGCTTAAGCTTTCTGCTTGGGAAAATAAAAGTTCTCTATGACTCCATTAGCCAACAAGTGTAACTTTGCTAGAAGCTGGCACACGTGTGTTGGAGGGGCGGCCAGAAGACTTCCCTTACCTTTATTGTCCAGGTGACAAGGATAAAAAGCACAAACAAACCCAACCTTGGGTCTCCTCCTCTAGCCTAAGTGAGGGTGGCTGAGGCCCAGAGATGGAGATTCATAGCAGTTGCTGGGACAGTGTACTGTGCTCACTCAGGACACCCCTCAAGATATCCCCCACCTGAGCCAGGCACAGGCATGCCAGCCACCCGCCTCCCATGACCTCACCGGTTGAGAAAGATGACTCTGCAGTTGTAGCGAACATTCCGGTGCATCACAGGCCTGCAAACAGGAGGGAGGATGCGTGTCTGCATCTCTTGCTACACAAGAGAGCAGCAAGCAAAGGCAGTGGCGCTAACTACAGAGTTATGTGTTCTTTGCTGTGTGTATACAGGTGCACTCCCATGCACACACAGGTGGACACCGAAGGTCCTCCTTATTCAGCTCCACCTTGTTTTTCAGTATCAACCTTTACTTTAGGTTTTGTGTGTGTACATTCATGCATGCATGTGTGTATGTGCACACATAGGTATGCATGTATGTATCTGTACACACACATCTACATACATGCATACACCAATCTGTGTGCATATGTGTATGTATGTCCACATGCACTTGTACATGTGTGTACAGATCTCCTAGAGGTGCAGTTACAGGTGGATGGGACATACAAGTACATGGAACTGAACTCGGAGTGTACGCAGCATGTGCTCGTAACCATTAAGCCATCTCTCAAGCTTCTCCACTTTATTTTTTGAGACAGGGTCTCACTTATCCTGGGGGCTCACAGAAGCAACCCCAGAGACCCTTCTATCTTACCTCCCAGCACTGGGCTTTCAAAGGCATCCTGATGCACATGTTTTTTTACATGGGTCCTGGAGCCTAGCTCAGGTCCTCAGACCTGCAGTCCTTTAGGCGCAGAGCATTCCCCCAGCCCTTGGATGCTTTGTACTGGTATGAGGTTCCCTCAGATCTTTAGAGAAACCCTCAACGTTCTTCTGTAGCTTTCAAATTCAACTCAAAGGTGTTCCCAAACAAGGCTCCCTCTTCTAAAATGTCCCAGAGCTTAGGGTGACTGCTTTCATCACTGCTTGCCTCTGCTGCCTCCTCCCCTAGCCAGAGGCTCACCTGCCCTAATGCTTCCTTCCAAACAGGATCAGAGGTAGGATATAAACAGGGGTACCCTGTCTTTAATCTGTCAACTCCCCTAGCCCTAGCCATGGCTCATGCACAGCCACTATAAGCAGCTCGTATCATCACGGCTTCTAGTCCTCTCTTAAACCAAGTAAAGTACATTCGAGGATGGGAATGATGTGCTTCCATTTGTGCAATGGATGTGCAGAAAACTAGATGATTACATAAAGCAGAGCCTCAGACAGCATGCTTCAGCCCAGCCCTCTGGAGGTGGAGGCGGGAGGATCAGATGCTTGATGTGAAACTCAGCTACACGTAGTTCAGGGGTAACCTGGGTTATATAAGACCCTGACTCAAAGAAACCAAACCTGGTTGGTGGTAAAATGGCTCCAAGGGGTAAGGAAATTGCTGCCAGGGCAGACCACCTGAGTTCCATCCAGCCCTGGGACCCACGTGGTGGAAGGAGAGACTGACTCCCACACGCATGCTGTGGTATATAAGCACACACAAAATAAATAAATATAACAAAAAATTAGAAAACCAAACTAAAATCCAGAACCAAACTAAACACAACAACAACAAAAATGAACAACAACAAAAAAATATAACAGGGTTTTCTAGCTAGAGGAGGCATTTAAACAAGAACAGGAACAGATATCACCAGATAATGATCAGAACAGTCACCACACAGACATTTTCAAGTTTAGCCAGAAGGCAGAACACAGGAAACACTTCATGTGAGAGCATGTTGTGGTCTTCCATATACAAAGAACTCTCCAGCTGGGCGGTGGTGGCGCACACCTTTAATCCCAGCACTTGGGAGGCAGAGGCAGGCGGATCTCTGTGAGTTTGAGGCCAGCCTGGTCTAGAAGAGCTAGTTCCAGGACAGGCACCAAAGCTACAGAGAAACCTTGTCAAAAAAAAAAAAAGAAAAAAGAAAAAGAAAAAGAAAAAAAACTAAAGAACTCTCCAAACAAATAAGACAGCTGTATTCAGAGCTCCCAAACTAGGCAACTCTACAACGGTACACAACGACCACCGACTAGGAAAATGCTGAACTCCTTGGGTAATAGAGCAAAATCAGGGCTGGGGAAGAAGCTCCACGGTGCACAGCACTTGCTGCTCTCGCAGAGGCCCAACAACAGGGACCACTATGCAAAGTGGTCAGACCACTATGGTCAGACACACACTAGAAGGTTCTAGGCCATTGTGCTGGGTGAAGCCATAAGGCTTCATGGATGGCATGTTCCCAGAAGCACCTCCCACAAAATTCACCATGAAGAAAACTGTGTGGCAGGATGAACATTTAGCTTGCATTTATGCAGAGTGTGCTCGTGGATGCCCAGAAACCCCTGGAAGAACTCAAAAACTGCTTCCAAGAGTTACTGCCTTGGAGAGGTTAAGCAGCTACAGAGCTAAGCAAAACTGACATTCAACATAGAGGTTTTAATGTCCCATTCAGACCCCATGGCCCTGATGAAGGGGCACTGGGTGTCTCGAACTTGCCTTTCTTCTGAGCGTCCCCTTCCACACGAGCACACTGGCACTTACATGCCCACATCACAGATGATGTCCTGAGTGACGGAAGAATCCAGAAGGGCAGCCAGGACTTGGAGCGAATGCAGGAGTGTGTCTGACTCATGATAATGGTCCCAGCATCCATAGCCGCTAAAGAGAGAGGGAGCAGGCCAGTGAGGGGCCAGGAGGGGCCCAGGGGTACCATGACGGTTGGGTCAGGCACCAGGTTTTCCAGAGCCTTCCAGGTGAGTGAGTTGTTAAGAACAAATTCAATGAGGGGCACAGATAGAATGGGAGAGAGTCAGGATTCTTTGGAGAGGCATCAGACTAGAGAAGCAGGTTAACCCAGAAGGATAAGGAGGAGGATGCCTTGGGGCTGACATAAAGTGCGGGAGAGAAATACGTGTCTGTTTTCCTTATATCCAGATGTTAGAGCAGCAGGTCTCAACCTTACTAACGCTGCGACCCTTGAATACAGTTCCTCATGTTGTAGTGACCCCCAACCATAAAATTATTTTGTTGCTATTTCATGACTATAATTTTGATATGTTATGAATTGTAACGTAAATATCTGTGTGCACCCCCGCCCCCGGAAAGGGGTCTCAACCCACAGGTTGAGAACTGCTGCATTAGAGTAAAGTAGGGAGGGGGACAAAGAGGAGAGGACAATCTGGAACCCATGGCTGGTCAGGAGCCTCAAAGACAGACAGGTACCTCAAACCAGAGAGGAGCTGTAGCTGATAATGGCCACACAAGGGAGTGGCCTAGCAAGAGGACAGAAGAAATCAAGTCATCAATTTCTCTATTCTCACAAAAAGGGCACCAGAGAAGGACCATTAAAAGATGCTGAGATGAAACCTCTTTATGGCCAAATAGGTAAATGAAAACATGGGGTTGGGTTAATGAGATCTTGGCTCAGTGGGTCAAGGAATTTCCCACCATGACTGATGGCCTGGGTTTGATGCCCCAGACCCCCACACCCCTACACACACCAGATGCACATGTTCCCAAATAAATGCAATAACTTTTTAAAAAGGGATTAGAGAGATAGCTCACTTGCTCTTGCAGAGAACCTGGGTTCAATTCCTGCAGCCACACAGTGGCTTACAACCATCTGGCTCACAACTACCGATTTCAGGGGATCCAACTTGCTCTTCCTATCTCTGTGAGCACTCGTCATGAAGGTGCTGCACAGAGAGATGTGCAAGCAAAAGACCCATACACACAAAACATATAAATATAAAAATTTTCTTTTTAATTACAAAAAGAAAGAAAATGAAAACTGGGGGAGGTGTCTCAGTGTCATGTAAGATAACACGGGAGCCCATTGCAAACAGCTCTGGGGCTGCAGCTGCAAAAATCAAGGCATCTACGCTCCCTGCTTCAAAGATGGTATCTGCATTGCTCCTCAGCATTTTGGCTCAGAGCAGTTGCAAAAAGGGCACCTTGCAGGTGATCTCATATGGGGGAGGCAAACAGGCTTCCTAGGACCTTTATACAAGATGCTACTCATGGTGATTTAATGCCCTCTCCCAGCCCCTCCTCTCAACACCACCACCCTGGAACCAGCTTTCTATAGAAGAATGTTGGAGAGACATTGAAACCATAGCATCAGTGAAGGTAAAGCAGCCTGGCTTTGAATGCAGCTCCAGCCTAGTCCAACCTTGTCCCTCTATTTGCCCACTAGAAGCCTGGAGTCATCCAGCCTTCACCACCTGCCCTGGCCCAGTCCCACTCTCAAGTTGCTGACATCCTAAATGGTTTGTATTTCTTCTGCTCTTAGTACTGCCCCTCTTCTTCCCATCTTTTGATACCACTACCTGCCCTCCCAGCAGTGGGATGCCAGTGTGCTTAGCCATACCATATTTCCAGTTCTGGTCCAAGCCTGTATCTTGCACCTCTGGCTTTGGCAATTTGAATACCTATATGGAAAGAGAGGTAGGGAGAAAGAATTCAGCAGCTGGGAACATTCAAAGGCAAGAAAAGCAGGGTGCTGCAGCAATACAGCCAGAGCCAGGCTCTGTGGTGTGCACAGCCCACTGGAGCCAGGTCTGTTAACAGCAGAGGAGAGCAGAGACCTGAACTCACCTATATACACTTGCAGGAGATGAGAAACAGGGAGGCTAGTGTAGTACTTTCTCATCAGACTGTCTTGGACCACCAGTCCACAAATAATGACATAGAGACTTATTAATTATGAAAGCTTCACCTTAGCTTAGGCTTCCAAACTAGCTCTTATAACTTAAACTAACCTGCTTCTATTCTATGTTCTGCCAAGTGGCTTGGTTACCTCTCCTCTGTATGGTACATCCAACTTGTTCCGCCTCTAGCTGGTGTCTGCCTGCCTCTCTTCATCCCGGAGTTCTCGCTCTTCCTGGAAATCCCACGTATCCTCTCCTGCCTAGCTATTGGCATTCAGCTCTTGATTAAGCCCCTCACAGTGACACATTTTCACACAGTGTAAACAAGTATTCTGCATCAGGGTAGGGTGATCTTAGCACTGGGGAGGGCTAAGTCACACCGTGGTAGGGAATCAATTCACAGACACCAAGACCAGCTTTAGGATCGTGAAGGCTTCCAACTACAGTATGGTGCCAGCAGCCATCACTCACACCAGGTTGACAGCTGCTGCCAACACGCAGGCGAGGTACCCCATCTTCACCCCCATATACTCTGTTAAGACATAGACTCTGACAAGAAAAGCAGGTCAATATATACTAAAAAAAAAAAAATAAAAATAAAAATACCTGGGCTGGCCAGATAGCTCAGGAGGGAAAGGCGCTTGTGGTGAAGCCCGACAACCCAAGTTTACATAGAGCAGTGGTCCTCAACCTTCCTAATGCTGCTAGGCTTTAATACAATTCTTCATTCTGTGGTGACCCCTAACCATAACATTATTTTCATTGCTACTTCCTAACTACAATTTTGCTACTGCTATGAATCATAATGTAAATATCAAACATGCAGGATATGTGATATGTGACCCCTGTGAGTCATTCAACCCCAAAGGGTTTGCAAGGGACAGGTTGAGAACTGCTGACGTCGACCTACATGGTGGAAGGAGACACCCGACTCCTGTAAGCAGTCCTCTGACCACACGCACACGATGACAAGCATGCGCACATGCAATAAATAATGATAAACGTGGGGTTCTGTTGGCTTTTAAAGCTGACTCTTGCAGTTTAGTCTTCTTACAGGGGCAGCTCAGCACGGAAAACATGAAGTGGAAATCTGCAGCGACACTCTCCTCTGAGCTGAGAGCTCACCGTTTTTCCGCTTTCCCGGTTCAGTATGCATTTTCCCAATGCCCATCTACCCAGGAATGTCCTCAGAGACCCTACACCACTGATCTCACGGAAACAGCTCCAAGGACGGGCAGCTCTGCCCCAGGAGACACTAGAAACCCACCCGATCCTAGAAGATGGCTGAAGGCAGTGTCTACCCAGACAGGTGGGATGCCCCATCTCCATTCCTGCCTTCCTACTCCACGTTTCCCCCAAACTGGAAGTCCCCCTGAAAGCTCACTAGCGCCAAGTCATTACCCTTTTATCTGTTCTCACGCCCAGCGCTGTGGGCAAAGTTGTGCACTGGTCTTGAGTGCCATAACCTGATCTTTGTGGACTTTGGGTTCTTCCGGTCCCCCGTCACCCCTAGACTCACTCTTTAAAATCCTCTGGAAATTGCCCTCAAAATCCAGGGCCCACTGGTTGAGTGCACAGGTGGCTATGGTCACCTTCCGGCCCATTCTGGTTTGCAGGCTCCCTGCAGGGACGTTGAACAGGTGCTGCACTGCAACCTACAGCGATACTGCCCGGGCTGCGCCTGCGCAGCGTGACCTTCCTAGAGGCACCGCCCCTTGGACCGCCATAGCTCCTCCCCTACACTCGTCATTACCCAGCTTCTTCCCGGCTCCTCGAGAAACGCGCCTTTTACCCGGAAGCCTCGCCCCTCCACCCTCCTCAGCCACACCCCGCCTCTTTCTTCTTCTGTACGCCTGAGCAAAGCATCCTTTGGGAAGGCCCGGCGTCAGGGACAGCCAAGTAGCGCCAGAGAAGCGCGCGTGCGCATCGAGGTTGTCTCGAAGCCCCGCCTGTACCCTAAGTCAGAGCGCAGAGCCACGCCCCCACCGGTTTTTTCTGGACCTCCTCCATGGACGCTTTTGCCGGGTTTGATTTTGAAAGGCTCATTCCTGCTACCAAAGGTGGCGGCTGGTTAGCTTTCTGTCGCTGTGATAAACACGCGACCAAAAGCAGCTGGGAGGAAAGGGTTCACTTCATCTTATAGGCCATATAGTCTGTTATGTAGAGAAGTTGAGTCAAAGACTGAAGCAGAGCCCCAAAATGGTTGACCACAGCATTACAGGCGTGCTTCAAAGGTTGCTCAGCCTGCTTTTTTTTTTTTTTAACACCATTCAGGATCATCAACCAGGGGCAGCACCACCCGCAGTGGGCCAGGCCCTCCCACATCTATAAACAGTTAAGAAAATGCCTCATGCTGTGCGGTGGTAGTGCTTTCCTTTAATCCCAGAACTAAGAAGGCAGAGGCAGGCAGATCTCAGTGAGTTCGAGGCCAGCTTAGTCTACTAAGCGAGTTCCAGGACAGCTAGGACTGTTACATAGAGAAACCCTGTCTCCGAAAAAACAAACAAACAAAACCTGCCTCAATCTTCTGCACAGGCCAATCTAATGGAGGCAGTTCCTCAAGTGAAGTTCCCTTTTCCCAGGGGTTTTTAGTTTGTGACATGTGAATGAAAACAAGGCAGCTCAGTTGGGTAAACACTCCCGTGTTTATGCATGAGTCACCCGGAGGGAGCCCTTTCTCATCCCTAAACCTCTTGCATGAGAGGTAGATGCTTGTTCAGTTCAGGTCCCTCCTCAGCCCTTTTCCCTCAGACAAAAGCCAGTTCAAACCCTTCAGGCCTTTCCAAGAAAGTTCTCAGAACAGAGCCTTGCTGGATGGGGTGCAGCCTCTGCTGGACAACTGTGAAAGGGAGGCCCCATATGTTAAGAGTTACAGCTCTGAGGGGAACGGGATCCCCAGGACAAGTGTTGCAGCTCTGAAGGCCAAAGTATCCTGGCAAGTCGGGAGCCAAGGAATACCAAAGTCACACTGTGCAACCAACCTCACATAAGAAATTTCTTGGGAAAGACGTAAGAGGGTGGCTGCCTCTGCTCAGATAAGAAGCAGAGAACTGAATGGGGAGGCAGGTTTTATATAAGGTTTCTTGGGGGGCAGAGTTTTCCAGATTGGAGATTTCCAGGGTAATATTTGGTGGGATTTCAAGTCCTGGGTTTGGGATGAGCCCAGGAATTGGTGGTAGGTTTTTCAAAATCCAGAAGTGAGGTTGGACTTTTTACCCTGCCCTGTGACTACACACGTCAGTCTTTGACAGTTAGAAGCAACTCTCAGGAGCCTGGGAACCATTTTCTGGGAAGGTCTGTCTCTACCATCAGACAACAAACTCTACTGGCCTGGACTGAAGCAAACTGAACTTGTAGGGTAAAAGGTCTAAGTCCACTGTGAAAAGCTACCAAACCCCACCAATCTCTGAGCATAAAATCGCATCAGTTCATGGCTTGGCTTGATATATCACCAATCCCCACCCTGGAAATCTCCTGATCAGTTAGTTCCCTGCTGCTTCTCACTCAAGGAGAGACAGCAATCCTCATGTGTTTCTTTCAATAAATCTCTTGTGTGAGATTATTGTTTGTGGTATTCTGTGGCTCCTGACAGCCAGGATACCTTTCCCTTTAGGGTCGTAACATCTGCATTAGGGAAACTTTCCCCCTCAGAGCAGAGCTGTAACACTTCCATTGGGGAAACTTTCCCTCTCAGAGAAGCCACACCTCCACTGAGTAAACATTTCCCCTCAGAAATGCAACACTTCTGTGGTGGTTTGAAAGAAAATGGGCCACCAAAGGGAGTGGCACTATTAGGTAGGCCTTGTTGGAGGAGGTGTGGCCTTGTTGGAGGAAGTGTGTCACTTGTCACTGTGGGGGCTTGCTTTGAGGTCTCTTTTCTTAAGCTTCACTAAGTGTGACAATCAGTTGACTTCCTGTTGCCTGCAAGATGTAAGACTCTCAGCTATTCCTCCAGCACCATGACTGCCTGCACGCCACCATGTTCCCACCATGATGATAATGGACTGAACCTCTGAAACTATAATGAAACCCTCCCCCAACAGTTAAATGTTTTGTTTATAAGAGTTGCTGTGGTCATGGTGTCTCTTCACAGCAATAAAAACCCTAAGACAGCCTCCATTGGGGAAGCCTCGCCCCTCAGCTGTAACACCTGTATTAGGGAAGTGTTCCAGGAACCTTTGTTCTTACCACTTCTCTAACTCCTGAGACACCCCTCCCATGAGATCCTTCTGTGTGGCTTTCTTGAATCGGACTTTAAATGTGACTGATTCTGGAGGTCACATAGCTGCACTGTATGCGCTCGTTTTGCCACAGAAGGCCTCTCTGAGATGTGCAGTGTGAGGCCAGTGCTGGCTAGGCTACGTTACTTTCCAAGGACTTCAAGGCGGTTTGTTGTTGTTTTATCAAACCACTTAAGTATTGGACTGGGGAGGTGGCTCAGTTGGTCAAATGCTTGCCTTGCAAGCAGGAGTTTGATTCTTAGAACACAAGTTTCAAAACAAAGCTGGCATGGTGGCAACTGCTCATAATCCTAGCTGTGGGGAGACAGAGACCACAGATCTCTGGTGTCTTCCAGCCTGCCAGCCTAGTTGACTTGGCACAAGGTCCATACTGGTAAGAGCTCGCCACAAAACAAACAAAAACCCACAGGTGTTGGGAAATGACACCTAAGTTGCCTTCTGGCCTATATACATAGGTGCACACACACACACACACACACACACACACACACCACCTCTTCACATGGGCTCACTTGGGCAACTGATGGGTGACCTTTTGCTATTAGAAGACTGAAAACTCCAATCTTAGATCAAGCTACAACCACTCTGAACATACGATCTCATTAAAACCATGCTTTTACAACGCACACACAGACCACACTCCATTTCACCTCCATCCTTTCCGAATGCCGTTCAGTGCCCTGTTCCCTACTCCATTAATCCTATATTGCAGGAGTAGACTGAAGATTTGGTTGCCCAGCCCTACCCCTGGCTGCCTTGCAAAACTCCTTTTAGTGATTGCCACATTGTGTGGCAGACAATTAGGACCTAGTTTGGTACTGCTCTCAAGGAAGGCTAAGACATGTCATTCAAAAACAGCCACTCTGGCCAGTTAGTTAGTCTAGTCAATCAGTGAGACCCAGGTTCAATGAGAGACCCTATCTCAAAGGACAAGATGAAGAGAGATAGGGGAATACCCTTGATATAGGCCTCTCATTTCCACAGGTGCACACACACATTCATACTCACACACATACACACACACACACACGATACAATGTGAAAGGGTTGCACTAGCCAAATATGAGATCATATAACACAGTGTCAGTAAGTAAAAAAACAAAACAAAACCCACTGGTCCATCCCGATAAAAGTAAGTTTAATGGCTTCAGTTGGCAAGAAGGCACAGCAGGGAAAGTGTTTGCTGTGCAAGCCTGGTTACCTGGGTTCAGTCCCTGAAACTCACATAAAGGTAGAAAGAGAGAACTGGCTCCACAGAATTGTCCTCTGACCTCCTCACAGGGGTCACAGTATGTGCCCCCCAAATGAACACACACATAGTGGTTTTCAACCAGATCTCCTGCATATCATATATTTATATTATTATTCATAACAATAGCAAAATTACAGTAACGAAGTAGCAATGAAATAATTTTATGGTTGGGGTCACCACAACATGAGGAACCTGTATTAAAGGATCACAGCATTAGGAAGGTAGAGGACCACTGCACTAAAGTAATAAATAAGAACTATATTTTTCTGTCTTTTTGACATAGGGTTTCTCTGTGTAGCTTTGGCTGTCTTGTTACTTGTTTTGTAGACCAGGCTGGTTTCAAACTCACAGAGGTCAGCCCGCCTGTGCCTCCCTAGTGCTGGGATTAAAGGCATGCACCACCATTTAATTCTTAAAATTTTTCAAAAGTTAAAGAGTTGAATTCTTGATAGAACACTATCAAATAATAAATAATAGTTTAATAATAAGGTTGAAGGAATGATGAAATCAAGTCAACTTTTTGTACCAAAAAGTAACCGATGCCGCCAAGTGTCCACAATAAATGCTATGTCACCAGGGTCAAAGGATGCTTGGGAACGTTGTATTTACCAGTCTCAAAGTATCAATCCACTTATTTACTCATTAATCAAGAGAAAGGGGGGTGGGAGAAATGGTTCAGAGATTAAGAGCACTGGCTGTGCTTGCAGAGAATGCAGGTTCGATTCCCAGCACCCACAGGTTGACTGGAACAACTCCAATTCCAGGGGTGACCATGTATGTGTGTATGTATGCATGCAAAGGCTGCCAGGTACCCTGGAACCGAAGTTACTGATGGATGAGCTATCATGTGGGTGCTGGGGATTGTAACCCTAGTCCTCTGGAAAATCAGCGAGTAATCTTAATTGCTGAGCCATCTCTCCAGCTCCCACCCCATATTCTGCATAACCTATTATTCTATAAAATGTGTGCCCTGACTGGATCCCGGGGTTTGAGAAAAGAGCAATATAGGACATTGTTGTGTAGCTGGGGCACCAACAGGCAGACAGTGGCTAACAGTGCTGAAATCATTTATGTTTTCCGTTTGTTTTGTTGTGGCAGTAGAGGAAACTGTCCCTGGCTGGGGGGGCGGGGATGAGGGTGAGGGCGAGGNGAGGGAGTGGGGGTGGCGGGGTGGGGGTACTACAACTAACTAATGTCAGGTGGCAGGGAGGAAAGAGGTGAAACGAAAGAATGAAACCTAGGCAGCTGTTCACAGTTGCTGTTTTAAGGCTCATGGGCCTTGAATGCAGGTTGGGCTTTCCCCAAAAACCTTCCTGGGGACCAAGGTGTGACTGAGTCCTGCCTGCCAGGGAGCCTGTTGGGCTGTCAGGCTAGGGCCTCAGCCTTCTGCACCCCTCCGCGTGCTGCCCCTGAAAGACCCTCACCCATTGGGTGCAGGCCCAAGAGGGCGAAGCTCCACGACTCAATTAACCAGTCCAGCAGATGCAAAAAGCAAAAGGGTTTATTAAGATCATGTGATCGGGTGTCTCTAGTCTCCGAAGAGGGAGAGCAACCACGAATAGCAATTCCAGCAAGTTTTTATAGGCAAAGACCATAACATTAGCATAATGGGTATGAGGTACAGAATGATTGGATATAATATTTTATATTATATTAGCATATTGTGTCAGTTCTAGGCCATAGCTGTTTGTTCCTTCTGTTTCCCAGAAATACCATAAAAATCCCAAATCCTGTCCTGGAAAGTCCCCAAGCCCTATCATGGGTGCTAGGTGTTTCCTGGCAGGCTGGTGGTGCAGGGTACTGTGGTCAGGGTGCAAGTGGCAGTCAGGGCTGTTTTGCNCATTAGCATAATGGGTATGAGGTACAGAATGATTGGATATAATATTTTATATTATATTAGCATATTGTGTCAGTTCTAGGCCATAGCTGTTTGTTCCTTCTGTTTCCCAGAAATACCATAAAAATCCCAAATCCTGTCCTGGAAAGTCCCCAAGCCCTATCATGGGTGCTAGGTGTTTCCTGGCAGGCTGGTGGTGCAGGGTACTGTGGTCAGGGTGCAAGTGGCAGTCAGGGCTGTTTTGCAAGTTTTGCAAGTTTTGTGCTTTTCCACTGCTGATTACCATCTATCTAGGGCATATGCTTAAAGCAATTGCAATTAGGCTTTTTGAGCTGGGGTCTTACAGCCCCCTCCTTGCGGGGCTGGTCACGTCTCCTGGTCCCACCATTGTGCACCAGATGTTCCTTTAGGTAGGAGCTTTGCAGCAGGGTAAACTGAGGTATTGGGACGTGCGGGCTCCGAGCCTGCACGGTGGAGTCCATATTTGCATCCTTTCGGCCACCAAGCGTTCCCCAGGGAGGGGTGGGGTGT
>LOEQ01000085.1:670221-680382 GCA_001685075.1 Bramus lutescens | reverse complement strand
GTGGACCTTGCTTTGCTTAGCTGGGGCCTGTGGGTAGGAGAGGCAGCCATGTCCTGTGGGATGAGGACCTGCGAATGCTCAGGTGTAATAGGGGCAAATGTAAACACACCCCTTTGCCCACGCTCCTACCCTAGGGTACATACAGCTTAGTGAATCTCTTCAGTAGAATCTGCATGATTCCAGTTATTTTCCCAGGAGACAGATGGATTGCCTGCTGGCATGAGGGTTCTGGGAAGCTCTAGGCATATCTGGCCTCCCCAGGTTGTAGAGAGTCCCCTGTCGCCCTAAAGATCAAGATGGTTTTTAGAGGAAGAATTCAAACAATAGGATATTTTCAGTTTTTTGAGCTGCTTCTGATAGAATCTTCCTGAAAGTAGCCGAAGGACATAGTGGGTCTGCATGCCAGGAAAAGCCATGCTCCCAGAAAATTTGGTAAAAGAAAAAACAGCTTTTGGACAGAAAGGTGGTCCAGTAGGGGTGTGTAAAGGATAATCCGTGGAACAATCTGGGAGGGGAATGAGGCCTGGGATGGACTTGAGGGAGGAGACAACACTTTGTTTCACATCTGGCATTTATTTTGGAACTTCTGTAAAGCAGAGAGCCTGTAGGTTTAGAACCAGAAATTCCAAAGAATCAGAGATGGGGGGGCAGGTCCGTTCCTCCCTCATTGGGCTCATGCTTATTTCTGGGGGCTTAAGGAACTGCCGTTCCTCCGTAGGACCCCAAGCTTTCAAGACAAGTCAGGTCAGAGTTCTGCAGCCGTGGGTCCCTCCAGAAGCTAGCCTCACTTGACTTGGGGAAAGCGGTGGGGCACAGTATACTCACAGATGCCATTAACTACAGAAGCTCGTCTGTTGGAAAAGAGAGGAAAGCTCAACTTGTCCCTATTTGTAATGCTCCTGGAGGATCCAAGTGGAACCTCTCGTCTTCTGAGTCCTTCCATGATAGGGGAGGGGCTGGCCTCGACTGACACCTGCAGTGCCGGCTCTTTGTGGCACTGGGTGCCAGAGCGTCTGATTTCTCTGGTGATTGTCAGTGGGTGTGACATAAGTTTTCGTGTCCATACAAGGCGCTGCAGGAAGTCCTTGCATCTTCCTGCTGGCACCGCCCTGTGTATTTCCCAGGATAATTTCCTCTCAGTACATGCAGGTGGACATGCTTCTCCCCACTCACCCATTTCCAGGATTTGCTGCCTTTTCATCTTAAAATCTAGCACCATACCTAGGCTCACGAATCTCCAGATGGGACACCCTATTGCTTCTGGAAAATTCCAGTGACGTGGAAGGTCCCTGGAATCTGATATGCAGAGTTAGCCATGTCATCATTGCTCCACTGCGTACCAGTGTGCCAGAAGTGGACCCTCCAGCCTTGCCTCCTAGGCCGTCTTAGCAGCCAGCATATTGCCCTGCCTTTCCCTTCCCCAGTGTCTCATCTGTGAAGTAGGCTGGTTTGACATTGCTCCTTCTTCAGGTGGGCTGGGCACCTGGCTCTTGGTAGCTGCTGGTGAAGGGGTGTACCATCCTGTGATAGCTCCAGCAGCAGCTCCTCTAGCCCTACCTTCCTGCTGCACCTTCAGGATGTGGAATGACTGAGCTGTGGCCACTAAGGTCTGGTAATGTCTCACACCCTCCAAGGCAAGCTCTGAAAGGCTTCCCTTCCCCCAGCACTGCCCTTGGGAGTGTGCTCACTGCCTGAAGGCCACCCATGAGGTAGGCCACGGCAGTCCTTCCGGGCCTGCTGGAGGGGAGTCTGGGCACCTAAGGCTCGACTGTACAGCTGGCTACCCCCACGACACTCCCCTGCAGCCCAACCTCCCATAATTTCTAACCTGCAGAAACCATGAGAGATACCAAAAGGTTTGTTTTGATTTGCCATGGCTCCTTAACTGGATGGTTCGTTTGTATGGCTCAGCATCACAGGTTTGTGCTTTCTGCTGATTTGGTAGCTGTCAGCTGACCTCCACGCATGCTCCCTTCCACAGGATGAATTAATAATAATTAAAAGCTGTGGTGGCATATACCCATAACCCTAGTCCTTAGGAAGTGAAGGCTAGAGTCAGAAATTAAAGGTCATTCTCAGCTACACAGCAAATTCAAGGCTACATGACCACCCAGGATAGATCTGCCACCTTCCTCTGTCCTGGGTGTCACCTCTCAAAGTCACATGCATTCTGCTTTTAGAACCAGCCATCCTGGGAGCAGTAGTTTTCTCTACAGGTTGTTTCCTTCTCAGATGTTGGCCCCCTGAGAGGCCCCTCCCCTCAGATCTACTTTCGTGGAGGTTCATGGTGAGCACTTTTTGCTTTGGTCTTATGAATTGTCATTGAAATCGTCCTACTGCCTTAGATGTGATGGATGTTTTTCCTTGTACTGTGTGGCTGTGGATGGTGGCTTAGTGTGTCCCTTGACTGTCTCCTGCCTTTGGCTTTCTTGACCTGGGTCATATTTCCTTTTTTCTTATTTCTTTTTTTTTGGGGGGGGGTTTGTTGTTGTTTGTTTTGTTTTGTTGTTGTTTTTGTTTTGTTTTGCTATTGTTGCTCTGCTGACCTGGAACTCACTATGTAGACCAGGCTGGCCTCAAACTCACAGATCTGTCTGCTTCTGCCTCCTAAGTGCTGGGATTAAAGACGAGCATCAGTGTGCCTGGTCCATTGGTTTCATGTGGAACACCAAGGAACCTTCTTCATCTGTCTTTTATAATGATGGTCAACACAAATCCTCCGGGCCATAGACTTACGTGCCATGGGACATTAAATCTGTCCCCAATTCTCTTGCATTCCTGTAGAGATTGGTTCCCAGTCCAGATTGTTTTCTGAGCTACTCTGTGTTTTGGCATCTCAGTGGTTTCTAGTATGTGCCGCATGGGAATGTGCCAGCTTCAGGGTAAAGGACAGACGACTCCCGGGAGTGCCAGGATGGTTATGCATGTGCAGGTGCAGCTGTCAGCATCCTAGAGGAATCTGTTAAACATCTGTGGCCTTCCTGTGCTGGGTTCAGCACTTTTGAGCCTCTATGAAAATCTCCACCCACCCATACCCCAGTGCTCAGATGGACTCTGTTGCACATTGAGTGACAAGCCCTGAGCCTGTCCTCTGCTTGATATCAGTAGTGGACTTGATATGTGCAGTGTGGATCCTTATCCACCTTTGACTTGACATTTCTGCTCCCTGGTTGACTTGGTGGCCTCTGTCGAAGGTGTATCTCTGTATACAGATGAGGATTGAGCAGACCTTGTGGGACTTCTGAGCCTGGGCATGTCAAGGGCCACTTCTAAGAAAAATGACTTCATTCTTGTGAAACCTCTGGCCCAGAGGTCAAAGGTGATTATGTTGCTCACAGTGCCTGTGAGCATGAGCAGCGACAGTGAGGCGCTGCATTAAAAACTGAAGAATGGGCTAGAGAGGTGGCAAAGATTACTGGCTGCTGTCCCAGAGGACCTGAGGTTGATGCCCAGCATGCATGTAGTGGCTCACTGTAACTCCTACAGGTCCAAGGGACCTGACATTCTCTTCTGCCCTCCGTGAGTACCACATGCACGTGGTGCACAGACATATATGCAAGCAAAACCCCACACCCATAAGATAAAAATAAAATCTCTACAAAGCAGCCCCCAAATGAAATCAGTGCACCAGTCACATGTCAGTTGTTCTGCAAGGCTCAGGAGTGGAAGAGGAATCCCCTACCCTTGGCCCCCTCTACCCATCTGCCCTGCACAGGCTGTACTTTTCCGTAGAACTGGTGCCTGCAACAGAGGTGTAGCCAGAGACATGCCCTCCAAATAAATTCAAAATATTTACTTTTATATTTTTTCAGAGTCTCATGTAGACCAAGCTGGTCATGAACTTCTAATCCTCTTGTCTCTGTCTTCCGAGTGCTGGGATTACAGGTGTGCACTACCCTGCTCAGTCTATGTGCTGTTGGGGATGGAACCCAAGACTGTGTGCATATACCAACTCTACCAACTGAGCCACAGCACCAGCCTCTCTGGCTGTTTTAATTACACTTTATTTATTTTGTGTGACTTTATTTATTTTGTGTGTGTGTGTGTTTTTTGTTTTTTGGGTTTTTTTCTGGAGGGAGGAGGTATGCCATAGTGCATAGAGGTCAGAGGTCAGAAAAGAACCTTTAGGAGTTGGTTCTCCCTCTACCACCCGGGTCCCGGGATTGAACTCAGGCTGTCAGCCTCAGCAGTGAGCCCCTCTTTACCCACTGAACCATCTTGTCAGTTCTTTTTATTTTTTCATCCTAGAAGACACATGTTATTGCTAGGTGTGGTGGAGCACAGTGACGGGAAGACTTGAGACAGAAAGATTGCTGTGAGTCCTAGGCCAGTCTAGGTTACAGAGTAAGACCCTGTCTTCCAAAATCCAGAAAGATGGTGCACTCTGTGGGCAGCGTTGTTTAGCGTCTTCAGTGTCGAGGTCTGAAGTTCTTTCCTCATTGGCTTTCGCAATTTTCTAGCATGTTAGATTATCAGAGAGTAATGTTGGTGCCAAGCTTTATATCCTCGGGGCTTATCTCTGAGTCAGGGCCAGAAGAATGCTACTCTCCTCTGTTGAACCTCCTGGAAGGCATGTGGGTTCGTGGCCCTGGGTTTGCTGTGGTTAGTGTAGGCACCAGAGAGAGAGGAGATAGGGGCTGCTGCATGGGACTGTAAATGGGGTCATACGCCATGTGCACTGTGTGTGCTGCTGGGCAAGAAAAAAAAAAGTGACAGCTGCCGGGGCTGGGCTGTCAAAAGCAGGCAGGTAAATCCAGGCAGCACAGGTTCTGAGTCAAGAATTGCCGGAGAGCCAGGACTTCTTAAAGGCAGGCCTCTCCCAAGCTCGCTTTTCCTTTTCCCCGTCTGGGGCAATTCTCTTTCCCTACATCCATTCTACAGATATAAGCAAGGGAGTACCTGGTGAGCCTGGAGCCAGACGTCCGGTGCAATGTATTAGGGCTGCACCGAGGGGCCTGGCTGCTCCACTCTTGCTGCAGAAGCAGTCCCTGCTGCAGTAGCTCTCCCTCCCATTATGTGACAGAATATCTTTCACCATGGAGAATGTAAATTTTGAGACCAGTGATATTCTCTCACTAAATAAACCAAGATGTCAGAACGTTTTTGTTTGTTTGTTTATGAAAGTTAGTCCTAGGAGTCAGGAAGACAGCTCACTGGGTAAGACTGCTTGCTGCTGTGTTAGTGTGAGAAACAGGGTTCAAAACCCTGACACTCACAGAAAAGCCTGGAATGGACACGTGTGTATCAGGCTGACTTTCGGGCCGCCAACCAGCTCCCAAATCATGACATGGAGACTTCTTATTAGTTATGAGTGCTCGGCCTTATCTCATGCTTGTCCCGCTAGCTCTTATAACTTAAATTAACTTGTTTCTCTTTATCTACATTTTGCCTTGGGGCTTTTTATCTTTCATTCTGTACATCCTACTCCGGGTTTGGCTGGCGACTGACTGGCCCTGGGCATCTCCCTTTCTTTCTCCCTCCTTCTCTCCTTCTCTCCTTCTTCTTGAGCCTAGAGTTTTCCTCCTGTTTTTCCTCTCTGCCCTCCAGCCCCACCTATCCTTTCTCTGCCTAGCTCAGTCAGGTGCCTCAGGCAGGCAAGGTGAAACAGCAACTCATCTTTACATAATTAAACCAATGCAGCAGAAACAAATATAACACACCTTTACATAGTTAAAATAATAGTCCACAGCACAGGTGCCTGTAATCCCGTCACTGCAGATGGAGACTTGTGGATACAGGAGCTTGCTGGCCAGCCAGCCTAACTGAAGTGGCAAGCCTTGGGAGAGTAACACTCTAGGACTCCTGACATCCTTCTCAGGCTGTACCAGTCCCTTACTGCATCCTACACCATAGCAAATTCTTTTCATTCTCTTAGCTATGCTTTTGTTCTTGTCTGTACCTTATACCAGTGCTTGCTTCTGCCTGGGTGGACGTGTAGCCATCATCCTGGGATCAGCCCTTGCTCTGGCAGTTTTCCCTTGTTAGTTTTGTTTTATGTATTTTATGTGTATGTGTGTTTACCTGCCTACGTATTTGTTTACCACATTTATGCAGTATCCATGGAGGCCAGAAAAGGGCATTGGATCCCTTGGAACTGGGGTTTTAGAAAGTTGTGAGCTGCCATGTGGGTGCTGCCAATGCTCCTAACCCGAGCCATGTCTCCAACCTCCTTTAGCAGCTCTTTTGAATCTATTTTCTAGGTCTCATGCTGGTTTTATTCTATAATGAACACTTTTTTTTTAAATGTTTGAGACAGGGTCTCACTATTTAGTGTTGACTGGCCTAGGACTCACTGTGTTGGCTAGGTTGGCCTCAGGCTCATAGAGATCTACCCACTTCTGCCTCCTGAGTGCTGGGATTAAAGATTTATGCCACCAAGCACAGGAAGGAACAGAATTCTAGTCAAGAAAAAAAAAGTTGTTCTAGAATTTTCCACTTACTGCCTCTCAGTTGACTCTCAAGCTATCTAAGCATACTGTTCTCCCCTTTAAATTTTTATTACATTTAAAAATCGTGTATGTGTGTGTGCGTGTGTATGTGTATGAACATATGCCATGGAGTGTGTGAGTGGAGGCTGGAAGACAACTTCTGGGAGTTGGTTTTCCTCTGCCATGTATCCTGTGGATCAGACTCAGGTTGTCAGATTATTTGGTGACAAGCATCCTAATTTGCTGAACCATCCTGCCAGCCCTGCTATGGCTCTAATCCTGTTTTCTCTGATGATTTTTATGCGTGTGTATTTGCATGTATGCAAATATGTGTGCACATATGTGCATGTGGAGGCCACTGGAGGTCAACGTTGGGTGTCCTTCCTGGCTCTCGCACCTTAGCTTTTGAGATAGCATCTCTTACTGAACTTGCAGCTGCCTGATTTGACTAGACTGCCCGCCAGAGAACCCCAGGGGTTCTCCTGTCTCTGCTTCCTTCCCAGCACTGGCATTGCAGGGCCTCTGCTAGGGAGCCTGAACTTTAGTTTATGTGCATGCTGGGGACTGAACTCCGGTCCTTATGCTTGCACAGTAGATACTTTACTGACTGGGCTCTCTCCTCTTAAAGTCCCTCTGTGGGCTTTAAGATACCATTTTAAATCCCTGACTTTTTAAAACTTTACAAACCAGACTTTTTTTTAGAGGTGACGGGGAAGCGCTGAGTGGGGGAGATACCTGGAGACCTTATCTATGAAGTGTCCCCCAAGGTACTTACTGTTCTAGGCCCTGGTGGCGGAGGGATGAATAGGGAGCTGCCTTCTACTGGAGGGAGGCTGACAGTGCACATACATGAACCCAAATAAAACATGCCTGCACTGTGAGCATTAAATTAAAGGAACAAGTTACCCAGGAGGGAAGCCTCTTGCCATTAGATGGTCACAGTCTACTGAGAAGGGGGCCTTTCATATTAGTGCTGAACAAGAACCCTTTGAGCATGCTCAGAGCAGAGGACGTAGTGGGCACTACAAGGGGAGCCGAGAGTCATATTCAAAGATGGTGAAGGTTCCTCACGGAGTCTGGCAGAGCCAGTCTTTGCTTAAGAAGGACATCTGCCACAGCTGGGAAAGGAATTAATGGGCGAGGTCAGAAGTGGGAAGAAGGCCTGGTTGGAGGGAGTGCAGGCTCAGGGAGGAGCCTAAAGCACCTTCTCCCCTCCCTCGAATCTGGTGTGGGTGAGAAGCTGTAAAGGGTGCCTGTTCCCATCAGTGATCAGCGCTCAAGTCCTGGTGGGGGTCTGGTTTTCTGGGACAATCTGAGACCCTCTTCTTTTTTCAGGACCTGATGGCTTCCAAATCACAGCACAGTGCCCCCAAAACCAAGAGTCTGAATGGCAAGGCTGAATCTCAAGGACAATGGGGCCGTGCCTGGTAAGGGGCTCATGTGTTTTACTAGCTAGAGGGTGAACTGTGATCTCAAGGGTTTCAACCTCGGGGATGTTATGAACCTAGAACAAAAAAAAAATCATTATTTTATTTAAAGACAAATGAAAGATAAGCTGTTTCCTATTCTACAAAGTAAAGTATTGGAACAAAAACCCTGAAACCATTTTGGGTAGACTATCCCTTGTCTGAAGTCCTTGGGGCTGAAAATAGTGTCATGTTTGAGTTTTTTCCCCTTGTAGGTTGAGATATCTGGGTGTATATCCTGAGGTATCTTAGGGAGAGGACTCGTAAGCACCTGTGCTCATGGCCTGAAGGTAACTTGCTGAGGTCTTTTCAGCATGCTGTTTTAAATGCAACTTGTCACCTGAGGTCAGGTGTGCGACTTTCCTCTGCCTTGCCCTGCCAGGATTCTAGGTATTTCAGATAAGGGCCATCTGGAGCCCTGCCACCAAACTAGGGGCCCTGTGTTGGTGTCATGGTGTTCTCTCTGCCATTGAGCCATGTGAGTACCTGGGTGTTAAGAGTCTTCCCTGGCTAAGGACCAAGAAAGCTACTAACCTTGAGAGTCATGAAGAGCCCCCTGCCCTCATGTCTGGGCTTTTTGTTGGTGGCCACAGATAGGACACCTTCTGGTGATGACGCAGAAGCAGCAATGAGTGACCCGCCTTGGCTGGAGAGTTTGCTGAATGGATACCCTTGCCCATCAGGTTCTGAGTGGTGTGAAGGAGAGTCCCACACATACAAGGACACCTTGGAGACCCCCATGTGGCCCAAGGAGATTGGAGGGCATGTCAGAGACCCTTGTAGGGCTCCAGGGACAGAGCGAGTCTCAAAGGGATGGAAGGGTGTCTTAGGTACCCCACCATGGGGTCTGAGGGACAAAGGGGAATCTCAGAGTCCTCCATAGGGCTCAAGGAATGAAAGGGACATTTCAGAGACCCCTGTGAGGTTCAAGGGCTGGGAGGGTGTCTTAGAAACCTCCATCATGGGCTCCCAAGTATGGAAGGGAGTTTGTATATCCCCTGGGGGGCTTGAGAACAGGAGGCCTGATGGTGACCTCCCTTTGTCCTTCTCTCAGGGAAGTGGATTGGTTCTCCCTGGCCAGCATCATTTTCCTGTTGCTCTTTGCACCGTTCATCGTGTACTACTTCATCATGGCATGTGACCAGTACAACTGCTCATTGACCACCCCCGCACTGGACATAGCCACTGGCCGTGCTAGTCTGGCAGACATCTGGGCCAAGACACCACCTGTGACAGCCAAAGCTGTCCAACTGTACACCTTGTGGGTCAGCTTCCAGGTCGGTCCTCTGCCTTGGGGCTGGGTGCAGTGGATCGGGCATGTGTTCTGCTGCTCGGGTCTTGTCAGAGAAGTAGACTTCCAACCCAGTGATGCTCCTATTCTCAGGATGCAGCAGTTACACAGAGCAGGAAACATCTGTGTGTCACCTTGTAACCGTCATGGTTTCTAGCCCCTGACTGTAGCTCAATAGCATGCCCTACCAGGCAATGAAGGAGACCCAAGCTGCTGCTTCCACAGGTTGCCAGAGAGTCCTGGTCAATGGTGTCTTTGTCTGTGATGCCAGCCTCTCTGACCTGAACTAGGTCACTAGGCAGGAGCAGCCTTCACAGGTTGGGTGTTGGGCAGGGTGTGTTGTTAAACACCCAGGACAACATTGTTAAGGAACCACAGGAAACACAGGGCAACTTGCTTTTCCCTGAATTTTGTATGGAGACTACTTGTCTCTCGCTCCAGGGTCCCACTCCTTTTCATTCCCCTGGTCCTCTGGGTGAGAAGGATAGCACGAGTCATGGGAGCCAAAACATAGAAACAGCCCAGCTGTCCAGTAGAGGACAGGATAAATAACTTGGTCTTTCCATAAGTCGAATACTATTAGACTGTGGAAAGGAATGAACTCTGGTACAGGCTACTCTTTGGACCAGTGTTGGAAACAGCTGCCAGACACTAAGACCAGACCGAGTATTTGAAACATCCAGACCATTGTCATAGGCTGGAAGGATTGGTGGTTACCAGGGACTGTGGGGGGAGGTGAGAAGCAGTTGACAAAGAGAACAGGGTGTCCCCTTTTTTAAAAATTAAAAACATTTTTTAAAAAATTTTGCTGGGTGGTGGTGGCAAAAGCCTTTAATCCCAGTACTTGGGAGGAAGAGGCAGACATATCTCTTTGAGTTTGAGGCCAGCCTGGTCTATAGAGTGAGTTCCAGGATAGCCAGGGTTATACAGAGAAAGCCTATCTCAATGCCCGCCCCCTCCCCCCGCAAAAAAAAAA
>LOEQ01000085.1:650155-663736 GCA_001685075.1 Bramus lutescens | reverse complement strand
CCTACTGCCTGGCTTGTGGTGGCGGCCACCTCCTCCCCTACTTCTACATCATCTACATGACTATCCTGCTCACCCACCGCTGCCTCCGTGATGAACACCGCTGTGCTAACAAATATGGCCGTGACTGGGAGCGCTACACAGCCGCAGTGCCCTACCGCCTGCTGCCTGGAATCTTTTGAGGACTATCCTGGGATGCATAGGGAGGTTTATTGAGTGTGTGGAGTTGGGGGCATGGGGGCTAGCATCCTGGCTTCCCCTGCAGGGGCATCAGTTTGCTCATCCGGAGAATGGAGAGTCTGGTGCCCAGCAGTGTCTGACTGGTGGCAGCTGGAAAACGGAGTTCACACTGATCCCCCAGCAGACTGACTGTTTTCTCTGAAGGCAGACTACCGTGGCCCTTTCATGTCTGTCTTTATGTTGGGAGCCCGCAATCTATGCTGCCCAGATGGCTTAGGCTTACCATGTGTTTCCTAGGATTGGGCCAACCTATTAAACTGGAGACAATGTGGGATCTAAGGATTTTGATAATGCCACCTTCCCCTTCTGTTCTGCCATGCTGGGCTGGGCCCCTGAACCATTTTTGTCTATAGGCGTGTGTAGTCTTAATTAGCAGAGGACTCAGAGGCCATTGTAGGAGGAAGGCTTTCTGTTTGGGTTCTTGTTTCTGATTCTTAACCCCAGGAATGCCAGGCAGTGGACCGGGGTATCCAGGGGCACTGCCCACTTCCAGTCCCTGGCTAATCTGTTAAAGTCTTTGTGACATAAGACAGGGTTTCTAGTACAGGACTCTCTGAGTACCCACCCACCTAGCAGCTCAGCCCCCCTGCCCTCTTCCACAAGGTGCTTCTATTCACCCCAAGACACTTGGTTCAGGGGTAAACAGATTTGGTTCAGACAACCCAGAATGTATCACCAGCCAGTGGCCTCAGCCACACCTGCCCCAACAGGAGTTCCAGTGTTGGGAAGGGCACCCATTCTCATTAGGGACGCTGGCCCCCAAAACTCAGGGCATTCTGTAAAACTAGATAGGATCCTCTTCACCTTGTGGATAATTCTTTGTATTAAATCTGCCTTTTTAAATGTGTCACATTGTGCTGTCTCCTGAATGGGCCTGACCAGTTCAGGGGTGGGGGTAGGGGTGTTATATGGTATAGGATGGAACCCCAGGAAGTATTAGAGCTGGTGCATAGGGCGCTATCAAAGCTTCATTGACATTGGGATGAACTGTGCCCCAATACTCTGTAATCCCTCATCAATCCAGAACTTTACCAGATCATTTGCTTGTTGGGGTGAGGAATCCATTCCATTTGCCAGTGACAGGATGCCACTGCTCCAAACAAGTGGGGGGCCACACAGCTGAGCCCGCACTTTTGTTTCTAGAGAAGCAGAGGTGAGTAGTGCCCACAGCCCGGGCACAATTGATCTGCTTCTGGTTAGAGCTGGTTGAATGTTGGCAGCTGTTCCTGGAGAGAGCTGGAGATCCTACCAGCCTAACTTGGTGCTCTCCTGGCCTGTCTGAGAATGTGGACACGGGTTTCAGGCATTTCTATTGGCCACACATTGGCACTTTGACTTGTCCCTTGAACAAAGTCCTAACTGGAGGCTGGGGTGTGGTGGCTGTGAACTTAGATACCAGGTCCCACTGTTCACATGGGAACTCTGCCTCTGCCTTCTGAAGGCTTTAAAGCCTTGAGTAGGTAACCCACCCTCCTCTCATGGCCTCAACATCCGCATCTCTGTGGGCTAAAGGTCAGAGTTCAGCCTTCATGTATTGCTGGAGAAAGGTTTCAAGCTCATATGGCAGGAGGCCTGGGTTCGAATGTCGGTAGTGCCTGTCAATTGACTATGGTTCTAGTTTGTTTTAGCCTGGGAGCCCAGCTGTGGTTTGAGGCTTCGGTGCGTGGTGCCTCACATCTGGTGCTTGAAGACTGCTGGGCTGTGGGCTGCTGCTCCCAGAGCTCTGTCAGCTGTGGGCCTGTCTGTCCTGCCTACCCTGCCCATCGGCAGATGAAGCCCAGACTTCCATCTCTGAAATGAAGCCAAGCCACAGAGCCCAGGACCTAAACCACATCAGCCTCTGCCACTCCTCTGGCACAGTTCTCAGTGGGGCCTCAAACCAGGCTCTTCATGTACTGTGGTAGTTTGAATGTAATTGGCCCCCATAATCTCATAGGGAGTGGCACCATTAGGCAGTGTGGCTTTAGTGGAATAGGTATGGCCTTGTTGGAGGAAGTATGTCACTGTGGGGACAGGCTTTGAGGTTTCCTGTGCTCAAGATACTGCCCAGTGTCTCAGTTGACTTCCTGTTTTCTCGCACGATGTTAACGCCACCTCAGGTCCAGTTAAACATGAATAAAATCTCTGGACCCCAAAGCTAGTCCATTGTGGCCCCATGTGACTATGTCCTGACTCGTCAAAGCAACACCAAAGGGCCCCTGAGGAAGCTCAATTTTGAGTCCCAGTTCTCATCATTTTTGTTATTTTGTGAGACAGGGCATCACATAACCCAGGCTGGTCTCCAACTTGCTATGTAGCTCCTGCCTCCACCTTCCAAGTACTGGTACCACCATGCTGGGGTATGTGGTGCTGGTGGTGGAACCCAGGGCCTCAGCATGTTAGGCAATGCTGTGTGTGGAGTATGGACTCTGTACTGTGGTTCCAGACGAGATACTGGGATGCACCCCCACATGACAAATGTACCAGGTTCTTTCCCTGACATTGCCTTAGATCTGTCCAAAGCCCTGGGTTCCTCCTTTACCCCTGTAAGCAGAGTATCCCTTTTGATCTCCCATCATGCCCTGGATCACCAACCTGGGCCCAGGGCTGAGGGAAGCACCTCTATAGGAGTTCAGGTCTCTCTGACTTTTGGATCCCATGTCATCACAGATGGATACCTTGGTTTATTTATCCTGAGGCCCTATAGCAAGACAGACATCTAGAGGGCCACACAACCCCAAAACAAGAATGAACTCGGACAGTGGAGAATGGGTGTGTAAAACCACGAAGCTTCTCTTGCAAGGTCATTTCAAGCAGGAGCTGATGTCCCCTCCTGGGTGAGGCCCTGAGGTCACAGCTGGGTCACATTGTCCAAATGTCCCAGCAACAAGGAAAGGCCTACAACACCCAGGGACCTTGTCCTTGCAGGAGGGAGGGTGGAGGGGGGGAAGGTCTGTGGTCTCCCAGTAAGTTCCATTTTCTACTAAATTTATGGTTTGGTTCAAGAGAGGGGGGCCTCTCTCCGATGGAGGGCAGGTTGTGCCTCATGGCTACGTCACTGTGTCAGGATCTCAGGTTTGGCTTGGATGTCTCTTAAGCATCTTGGAATCTTTTTTCTTTTTATTAGGAAAGGGACATGTTCCCAAGCAAGATCAACCAATCCTGAATAAACACACTGGGGATCGGCCACAAATGCCCAGGCTATCCCCAGGGAACAAGCAGACCTTGAAGAGACCCTAGCCTCCAGCCCGCTGTTTCCAGAATCCTGAACCAGGTCTGATGAGTTTCTGGATTCTTCTGAGCGAAAGTCACAGGTCTTGTGTTGTCTACTTGCCTCACCCTGCTCTGGGGAAAGAAAGATTTCTTTCTAGGTGGAAATGGAACCAGATCATCTCTGTGACTTTTTTTATTGTCGGAGAGCAGGTAGCTCTGTGACTCCGGCCTGAGCAGATTGTGACATATGCAAAACTCCTCCTGACCAGAAACAGGTTTTTTGTTTTGTTTTGTTTTGTTTTTTGGCTTTATTCGTTTGTTTGTTCTTAGGATAGGGTCTCTCTATGTAGGCATGGATGACCTGGAACTCACTATGTAGCCCATGCTGGGCTTGAACTCAGATCTCCTTGCCTCTACCTCCTTGGTGCTGGTGTTAAAGGCATGAGTTGCCATGCCTAGCCACAAATGTTTATTTGAAATGAGTGAATGATTGAAAACCAAGTCAAGCCTCCTTCCAGGCACAGGAACTCCTAAATCCTGTCATGGGGTCTCACTGGCTCATTCTGCCAGGAGTGGGGAACTTTGGCAAAGGGCTCTGCCATAGAGCGTGGAGAACTCTCCGCTCTAGGCCTTGGATGCTGCCTGACTGCATTCTAATTTGGGGGTTGGTGGAAGTGGTAGTCTGCTAAGTTAGTGTATTTCAAAAGGTTTACTTCACTCTGTAGTCATGAGGAAGTTAGGACAGACATTAATGACTATTCTATTAATGACTACTTATGGGACTTGCAATAGCCCAGTATAATTTGGCTCTGAGTCTGTAGCATTTCAAATTCCCACAGTCATGAAGTTCTGCTACAGTGGTTCTCAGCCTGTAGGTCACGACCCCACAGGGCCCACACATCGGATTGCCTACATAGCAGATAGATATTTACGTTACGATTCATAACAGCAAAATTACAGTAATGAAGTAGCAATGAAAGTAATTTTATGATTGGGGGTCACCACATGAGGAACTGTATTAAAGGGTCACAGCATTTGGAATGTGGAGAACCACAGTCAGTGTTGTGTAATCTTGAACACAAGAGTGGGCTTTTTGTTTTTCCTCCCCCTCCCCCCCGGGAACTTCAGTTCACCATGGAGAGGGAGACCATGTCTGGCTTTGAAGTCCACTCTACCTCTCCAGGGAGGGCAGATGCAGCTGGTGGCAGTTATGTGGGAGCAGATACTGTAATCTTTCTTTTAGAAGATTTCCAATGCCTGGAAGATGATGCTGATTGTCTGTGCTTGTAAGAGGAGAAGGCAGCCTGGGGCAGTTGCCCTGTGAATGCCCTGCTGAGTCTTGTCAGCACACTGTTGAGACCAGTGGCTTCACAGGTGTACATGGGAATTTTAAAAGAGATTCTAGCCAGGTATAGTGGCTCACACCTGCACTCAGGAGGAGGCAGAGTCAGTATTGCTCTTAGTTTGAGTTTAGCCTGGGCTGCAGAGTGAGCTCATGTTCTGCTGTTGGTAAGATGCAATCACACAGCACCACACACTAGGGAGCGATTGTTCATGGAAGGAAGAACTGGGCAACGTGGGGGTCTGTCTTTATTTTTAAGAAATTGCCACCATCACTCCAACCTCCAGCAGCAGCTACCTGTTCAGTTATCACTGTCAGCCCAGAGGCAGGATCCCCACCAGCAAAAAGAAAGGTTCACTAAAGCCCCGGAAAACTGCAAAGTGCCAATTACTGTCTTTTCTCTGATTTGCTGTTATATCTTTGAGAGGAACCTAGTGTCTTTGAGATGTTCTTGTATCTACACGGTGGAGCACAGATACTATCGGAAGGTGGAAAATGAAACACAGCTACTCCCAGCAGCATGGCAGGGCCTCCAGAAGGGGAATAAGCAAATGACTGAACGGTCTCAGATGTGGGCTCACAGGGGACACTGAAGTGGACAGGAGGGGTAAGGAATTTATTGGACAAGTCGTTAAGGATGTGAGCAGACAGAGCAGCATACTCTAAAGAGAGAGATAAATCAGGACCTACAGGTAGTGCTCTTATTACAGCTCTCTGAGGAAGAGGGAGTTTCCACAGCGGGAGCCTGCAGGTTCTCTGATTTCCAAATAGAAGGCGGGAAAAGGGTAGCCGTGATATCCCTCCAGACCCCTGTTGATGTAACTTTTCCTCCCCCATCTGAGAATCTGAGCTAGAGACCCACAGTGTCTCAGTGGGTGGCCTGGTGTCTGAGAGGAGAAGAGCTGTGCAGCTATTGTGGGGACAGAGACACTGACCCAGTGTGCAGCAGCCTCAAACGGTTTGATTCTGTGCGAGGTCCAGCAGTGCTGACCAAGATGCTCCTGTGGGCCCTCCAGGTCCTGGGGTTCAGGGTGAGGTGGGAATTACACACATGGGAATGCAGCCTCATTTCTTGCCTGGTTGTAGCCTTCAGGATAGGAGAGAAGTTATTTTAAAAGTTATTTTTATTTATGTGTATGTGCACCTGTATGAATTTATGTGTACTGCATGCACATAGATACCCGTGGAGGCCAGAAGAGGGCACCAGACCCCCTGGAATTACAGGTGGTTGTGAGCTGTCAGTGCAGGTGCTTGGGACCTCTTAATTGCTGAGAAATCTCTTCAGCCCTAGGAGGAGATATTTTAGAATCAGTTGTGCTGTGAGACTCCTGAAACAATGGACCCCAAGGCATTGGAATTGCCACAAGGGTCTCATGCTGAGGTAGGGAAATACTGAAGCCTGATGCCAGCCAGAAGGGGAGCCTGTCTTCCAGAGACATCTCAGAGTTCTGAGAACTTGTTAGACCGCCTTGTAGGAGAGCCTGGAGCTGACAGTGATGGGTCAGTGATGGGCAGGACCACACCCTGACCAGGACTGCTTAGGAATGCACCCCTCCTGCCCTCTGTTTATCCCCGAACCTCATATCTGGGCCTCAGAAGAGGGACTTGGGGGCAATTGGGTCACTTTGTTTCTCTTTTCAACATGGCCCCATTGAATAAATCTTTCTCTGCTTTTCACAATGATGTTCTGGAAACAAGTGGCTGAGCCCAGCTTCTTGAGGCTTCCAGGGCCCGGGCTTTTGCCATAAAATCTCTGTTAACATCTGCCATATACAGCTTCAGAGCCCTGAGCCTGCCTGGCTTTGCAGCCCAGCACTCTTGTGGTATCCTTTGATGCTGGAAGGAAGCCATTTGCCCCATCCCTACCCACATGCACTGTGCTCTGCTCAGGGAGGCCTGGCCTTGTCCAGACCACAGGATCTGTCCTAGTTTGTCCACAGTAAAAGTTTTAGAGATGATTCTTTAGTGTCAAAACTAGAACAAACCGGGCAGGACCCACCCAGAGGTTCACATTCAGACAGGCCCCAGTTTTCTGGTGACTGATTTGTGCCCTAAGCACTCCAAACATAGTTTTCTGTGAATGCTTCATTTGTTTGGAGGGACCATCCAAAGCTGGCTCCAGGCTGCTGGTCTGCAGGTGACTGTGCACAGCTGGTTACAGCTCTCTGTGCCTAAATTACCTCAGCACCTGCAGAGAGGCTCCTGTTCAGGCTGACCTTGCTCTAGGCAAATGAAACCCATGTCTTGCTGTTGGCACAGTACCCGTGGGGACAAGGGATGATGTGGTCTCTCCCTGCAGGCATGTCCAGGTCACCACAGCGTGATGGACCACACACCCCCTCATCTGTGACTATGGTTCTGGCATCAGCAAGGTGGGCTTTGCAGGAGCCGAGGCCCCTTTGGCTGTCTTTCCCACCATCCTCGGGAAACGGAAACAATGTGAGTGACACCCTGGCTTCATCCTCCAGCCTCTTGTGCTGCTCTGGTTGCGGTGACGGTCATAGATCCCAATGCCCTGGTTTCCATACTCACTGCTTTGTGTTAGGTGTCTCAAGAAGGTGGCCTTAGGGACAGATTAGAGGACATGAACAAGCAGCTTCCGTTTCTGTTGCAGACTCTTCCACACCCTTCCTAATGGCAGATGCCTCTGGGTGAAGCTTCTTTGTCTCTAGCACCTCTAGTTCCAACTGGGGCCCCTGGCAGCCTTTTCCTCCCACTTCAGGAACCCCTCCTCTGAGCTTGATTGGCAACACCCCTCCCCACAGTGGATCCCTCCTTCTCTGTCATTCTGATAGTCACCAGCTGTCCTCTGAAGTGCAGTGTCCCTTTCTCTGTAGTGGAAGGTCTTGATGTGGGTTGTGCCTGAAGTCATCCCACAGCCCCTGGGGGAGGGGAGGCACATTCACAGTGCAGTTGAGCCTCTCATTTGTGCGTGTGTTCTGAAAACCCCAGTGGATGCCTGGGACTTTGGAGAGTCCAAAACCTTCATGCTTGGTCATACTCAGACCTATGTAGCATGTGAGTTATATACCTGCATGGTATGGCCACACAGCTGCATGACTGCACCTTGGCATGATGCACCCATGCAGCCCTATAGCATCTCTGCTGCTCCACTGCAGCAAGGTACCATTGTATCATGTACCATGCAGCACTATAGCACTGCAGGATTATATCACCACATAGCTGCATGATAGCAGATGACACCATGCACCCACGTGGCATTGCAAGCATGTCAGCCTTGCCACACTGCCCAGGTCTATGACTGTCTGGTCACATTTGGTACCATATCCCCCAACCCACTCGTCCTCCTTCCCTGTTACACTACTGCCTCGTGCACATTGCTCCAATCTAGCTTAAGCATGAGCTTATCCTGGAGACCCTGGACTCCTCTGATGAGTGAGTGTGGCTCAGGGATTCCTCTGTGACCTCGCTGAGCCAGCCATCCCGGTACACTGAAACATCCACCTTCCCCGTTTTCTTCTCTCCTGTGCCCCGGCTCAGAAGTGAGCCTAGCTTGATGGCTCGTCAGTCTTTGCCCTTGCTCACCCTGCCCCTTCTCATCCAACAAGCAAGTTCCCTGCTAAATCTTCACGCCTCTAATCCTAATGTCTGTTTTCTTGGTGGACTGAGGTAGACGCTCCACCTCATCTGACAGCACGGGAAGTTCAATCCACCTTGAAAGTAGGCTGTCTTCCTGAACCCCAGGGGGCAGCTCATGCTGCAGGTCCTTTTCTCGCAGGCCTTCCAGACCAAGTGTGCAGAATAGGCCCTCATGCCTTCTCTCCAACAGGTTTTCTCTGCTGGGCTCAGTTCCCACACCTGCAGTGTGAGTGTCCTCACAGTGGCCCTCAGCAGCCCGGGACCTTGCGGGAAATGGCCCCCTTTGGAAAGCATGCCTGGTTGAAGAGCCTCCTTGATGTCTGGACTAGTGATTGGTGCCAGTTTCTAGCAGCCTCATGGCACTGGCTCATGTCCGCAAATGAAAGCCTGGTACAGTGGGTCCAGCCCCAGCCTGCCACTCACAAGGGCTGTCCTGTCCTACCTGTGTTTTTCAGAACCTACTGGTGGGGGTGGAAGAAAAAGACTGATTCATTGGAGCTGAGGCCCAGAATAATCTAGAAAAGCTGAACCTGCACTACCCCATCACTCGGGGAGCCATCACCGACTGGGACAACGTGGAGAAGGTGAGCAACAGCCTCTAGAGGAGGGGCCGTCACATCCCAGCCACTGCCTTAGCCCTCCACAGTCACGCCTCAGGGGTCCTAGTCAGGAGACTTCTGTTCCAATCCTACCTCCTCTGCTTACTGCCCATGCCACCAGGACATGTGGTATGGCCTCTTGGCCCTCAGATTCCTTGTCTATAAGATGATATGATTGTTCGTATGCCATTATGGCTGGTAGGGAATGATGGATAAGAAGTCCTTAGCCTCAGAGGGGAGTAGCACACAGTGAATGGTCTAACAAGCTGTCCACGATACCTGCACTTGAGGGTGTGTTGCTTACGATCTGAACACTTGAGGCAGCTGTAATGAAATCTCACAACCGTCAAGGTTCAAGTGTTGGTACAGGACTGGGGCTGAGGGCTGTGAGGGAGAGCCTGCCCCAGGCTGCTCCGTGGTTTCTGGAAGGCTTACTGACAATGTTTGGGGGCTCCTTCACTGGTAGAGTGTTACCTCAGCCATTGCTCCCATCTCCACAGGGCATCCTCCTGTGTGTGTTTGGTTCAGAATTCCTCATTTTATTAGTGTAGTACCTGAATTAGACCAGGGACACACCGTTCCAGTATAAGCTCCTCTCAGTGTCTCCAATGACACCCACTGCAGAACATTCCAGAGATGATGACACTCAGAGGCCTTGGGGCTTCCACACAGGGATCTGGGGGATCCTAATTCAGATAAAGCAATGCACTAACCCAGCATAACCAGTCATTCCAAGCCCAGAGGTTTGAAACAATGATGCCTCGTTCCACCACCACAACTTCTGTGGATCAAGAATCTGGGCACAGCTTGGATCCTGAAGGAGCGGGTGGCACTGTAGTAAAGAAACCACCAAAATGGCTGCTCCATGGTATGGTTACAGGGAAGGACTTTTGTTGTGAATAAGTGAGAGAAACTGTGCAGAGGCATCTGGAAGAAACCAGAACAGACAGAAAAAGGCACTGGACATGGCCAAGGCTGTTGTTGTTTTTACTCTTTTACGGGTCCACCACCCAGATCCCAAATAAATCACACCTGGAGGCTTATTCTTTCTTATAAATGCCCAGCCTTAGCTTGGCTTATTTCTAGTCAGCTTTTCTTAAATTATCTTTTCTTAAATAACCTTTTGCCTCTGGGTTTTTACCTTTCTCTATTTCTGTGTATCTTTTCTTTCCTTTTTATTCCGTGTCTGGCTGGGTGACTGGCCCTTTCTTTTCTCATTCCTTCATCTTTCTTCCCAGATTTCTCCTTCTGCTTATTCTGCCTGCTTGCCCCACCTATCCTTTCTCCTGCCTCACTATTGATTGTTCAGCTCTTTATTAGACCAACCAGGTGTTTTATGCAGGCCAAGTAACACAGCTCCACTGAGTTAAACAAATGCAACACATCTTTGCATTACTAAACAAATGTTCCACAGCATAAACAAATGTAACACATATTAAAATAATATTCCACACCAGGGCTGTCGCAAGAGAGAGGCAAATAGGTAGTGGAGATAGTGAGACAACAAGAGATAGCAGAGGGAGCAGAGGCAAAGGTAAAAACCTTGCCATTATGTAGAGAACAAACAGGTATCTGGGAGGAAGGAAGCCTTGGGAGGTGAGAAGGGCCAGGATGCTATCCTGGAGGCTTTGACATGCCCAACAAGGATTTGTGAGTAGGGACTGAGGGAACCTGGAGGCTAGCAAGGGCTTTGGTAGGCCACCATAAGTCCATGTCAGTAGAGAGCCACGAGGCAAGGGAAATGACTCAGGAATAGTTTCACAGGTTCCCAAGGCATGCTGGGTTTTAGTCTAACTGCTGGAAATCCTTCTGTAATCCAGCTTGAACTCTTTTCTAGACATTTGGAGGGCCTGAGAACTAACACGCACTAGAAAGGGCCATGTCATCAGCAGCAGGACATGTCCAAGAAGGAACCCTTTTGCAACATCTCCTGAGCTGGCTGAAGGTGCATGAAGCCATTGCATGGTGGCTGACTCTACCAGGCCAGGAGGCGCACACAGTATGGTGGACAGCTCTTGATGTTGGTTCCAAACTGTTATACCTGGAGTCTGGACACCCAAAGATCACCAAGAGACAAGATTCAGTGCAAAAGCAAAGAGCCTTTTAATTGAACCCAGGTCTCTTGTGCGTTCAATGCAGTGGTGCCATGAGGCAGAGTATATATTGGGGGACGCCTAGGGGTCTATAGATTACATAGAAAGACTTAGTATTGGTGTACCTCCAAGCTGGGGGCACCAGTCTTTGGTTAATTGGTTAGTTTACAGCTGCCGCAGGGAGGTTGCTATTTCTTGGGCCTTTGATGTGGTTACTACATTTCACCTTTATCAGAAAAGTGTGCCCAGAGCCTGCTAGCCTAGCCTCTGATTGACTCTTTACTGTATGGGGTATCTTATGCTTTTTTTTTCTTCAGTAATTTAGGACAAAGTTGGGGAAGGTCATGAGCACAACACATCCTGCTGAGTCAGGGGCCTACATCCTGCAGAGTCTTTTCTGCAGCCTGTCACGGCTGCAGAATTGTCAAAGTGAGTACCAAGATGAGGGTCTGAGTCCTTTGAAACATCCACCCACATGCCAGCATCTTTGAGGGACCACCCTCTATCCACCATCTTGGCCCTCACTCATCCCCCCACCCCCACAGTGCCTTACGTCACTCTCCTGTTCCAGGCTGTTAGTGGCTGGATATCAAAGAATAAGCCCGCCTGGCTTCTGTGCTTCACAGACACCATTCTGCTTCCTGGGTCCTCCACTCACCTCTGACTATGGAGCTGTCCCTAGCTGTTCTCCCAGAGTGCTGTGCTTCCTTCCCTTGACACGGGAGGCAGGAGCTTCACACAGGACAACTAGGACTGTCTGTTGTCTATTATGAACCTATTGTGTGCTAAATACTGTAGTAGATGGCCATAATATGTCCCCAAAGGTTTTTTTTGGGGGGGTGTTCAAGACAGGATTTTACTGTGAGCCCTGGCTGTCCTAAAACTCACTTTGTTGACTAAGCTGGCCTCGAACTCACAGAGATCTGCCTGCCTCTGCCTCCTTAGTGCTGGGATTAAAGGTGTGTGCTACCACTGCCTGGCTGTTCCCAAAATTTTTATACTGGAAACACAAGCTCTATTCTAGGGATGCTTTGGAGACAGGGTTTTCTTAGGGTCATCACTGCTGTCATGAAACACCATGACAAAAGCAAGTTTATTTCACCCTTAGTTCCATATAACAGTTTATTATCAAAAGCAGTAGGTGTCAGAACTCACACAGGGCAGGAACATGGAGCTGATGCTGAGACCTTGGAGGGGTGTTGCTTTCTGGCTTGCTTCCTGTGACTTGCTCAGCCTGCTTTCTTACAGAACCCAGTATCCCCAGTCCAGGCATGGTACCACCCACAATGGACCAGGCCCTCCCACACTGATCTCCAACTAAGAAAATGCCCTACAGCTGGACCTTTTTTGTTTGTTTGTTTGTTTGTTTGTTTGTTTTTTTTTGAGACAGGGTTTTTCTGTGTAACAGTCCTAGTTGTTTTGGAACCTGCTTTATAGACCAGGCTGGCCTTGAACTCAAAGAGATCCACCCACCTCTGCCTCCTAAAAGCTGAGATTAAAAAGCTTGCATCACCAATGCCCAGCTATAGCTGGATCTTATACAGATGCAGACATTTTCCTCAATTGATTATCAATTGAGATTCTCTCTTCTAATGACTCTAGCTTGTGTCAAGTTGACAAAGAACTAGCTTAAAATTTTTAACATTTATTTATTTTGTTTATGACTATTTTGTTTGCATGTCTGTGTATGCCACCTGCATGCCTGATGGTTGTGGAGGCCAGCAGAGGTTATTAAATTCTCTGGAAATGGAGTTATAGATGGTTGTGAACCACCACATAGCTACTGGGAATTGAATCCAGGTTCTCTTCAAGAGCAAAAATGCTCTTACCCCCTGAGTTATCCAGGACAAGACAGGGCCTTACAGAGGTCATTAAAGCCGGACCATGTGGAGGAACTCATCTACCATTCCAGATCCAGGGTGGCAAAAGCAGGAGAGCTGGGAGTTCAAGACCAGCCTAGGCTACTAGGTCCTATAGACAGAAGTTTCTGTCCTGCCCCATCCTGCAGCCATACAGTCCCAAATAAACACACAGAGGCTTATATTAATTATAAACTATTTGGTCTATTGTTCAGACTTATTATTGACTAGTTCTTACAACTTAAGATAATTCATATCTATGTTTAGCCATGTGGCTTGGTACCTTTTCCCCATAAGGTATTCTCATCTTGCTTCCTTTGCATCTGACTTGCAACTATCTCTGACTTTCCTCTTCCCAAAATTCTCCTAGTCTAGTTGCCCTGCTTATACTTTCTGCCTGGCTACTGGCCAATCAGCATTTTATTAAAACAATACTAGTAACAAGTCTTTACAGCATACAAGAGCATTATCCCACAGCAAGGCCCTGTCTCAAAACAAAAACAAAATGGTAACCAAATTAAAAAATGAGGCCTCTACAGTGAATCCTAATTCATGTGACTGTGGCCTAAGAAGAGATCAGAACACAGATCTATAGAGCATAACTATGTGAGAAGATGGAGAATATGACATCAGCAAGCCAAAAAGACAAGCCTCCAGAG
>LOEQ01000085.1:619446-631829 GCA_001685075.1 Bramus lutescens | reverse complement strand
TTTTCTGAAGATCAAGGTGCAATATTTATACAGAAACAGAATAGAGCAAAATGCAGAAGTTGGCACACTTCCTCGAATAATCAAATTACCTAATACAAAGAGAAAGTTTGTGAGAGCTTTAAGCATCTAAATGCCAGAGGGTTATTATTATTATTATTAGACACAGGGTTTCACTCACAGGTGTAGCCCTCACTGTTCTGAGACTCACACTGTAGACCAGGCTGGCCTGGAACTCACAGAGATCCACCTGCCTCTGCCTCCTGAGTACTGGGATTAAAAGTGTGTCCCACCACCACCTGGCTCCAGAGGGTTTTAATAAGTGTTGGGTTGACTACTGTGTTAGTTGGTTTTCTTGCTGCTATGAAAAATATTCTTGGCAAAAAAAAAGCAGCTTAAGAAAAGAATTTTGACTCATTCAGTTCAAGGTTACCATCTATCAGGAGCATGAGGCAGCTGGTCACACTACATCTACAGGCAGGATGTAGAAAGAGGAACATTGATGTGGGATTCTCCTCTGTATGCCATTACCATTGGTTAATAAAGAAGCCGCTTTGGCCTTTGGCAGGGCAGAATAAAGCCAGATGGGAAATCTGAACAGAGATACAGAGAGAAAGTAGGTGGAATCAAAGAGACGCCATGTAGCTGCCAAAGGAGAAAGACGCTGGAAACTTACCTGTAGGCCACAGCATTGTGGTGACACGTGGATTAATAGAAATGGGTTAATTTAAGATGTAAGAGCTAGCTAGGAATATGCCTAAGCCATTGGCCAAACAGTGTTGTAATTATAGTTTTTGTGTGATTATTCAGGTCAGGGTGTCTGGAAACCAGCGTACAGTCTCCATTTAGAGAACACTGGTGCTCAGCTCTCTTTCTTCTTTATATCACACAGGACCCCAGCCTATGGGATGGTGCCACCCACATTCAGAGTGGATCTTCCCACCTCAGTTAAACCAATCTAGATACTCCCTCAGACACACCCAGATGCCTGTCTCCGTGGGGGTTCTAGGTCCTTCAGTATTAACTCTCAGAATCACCTTATCTCTCGTGGTGTACACCTGTCACCTAGCACTGGGATGCAGAAGCAGGAGGATGACCATGAGTTCATAGTCAGCCTGGGCTATACAGTGAGTCACTATTTCAACAAACAGGAAAATGATGGACTATGAAATCTCCATGGAAAGGGAAAATGAGAGTTCAGGGATGACATGGAAAGTCAACATTTCCTAAGATGAAAGGCTTAAGGTCATCTGCTCCTTCCCCAAAAGACATACACTGTGGCCACCAGCTCTGTCTTCCCCACCATACAGTGCACACAAGCAGCCTTTCTCTGCTTTTGCTTTTTGAGACAGATTTTTGCTCTGTAGTCCAGGCTAGTCTGGAACTCATTATGTAGCCTAGGCTTGTCTGAAACTTGTGGCAACCCTCATGCCTCGGTTTCTCAAGATGTGGGATTGTAGGCATGGTAGAGCACACAGTCTGAAAGGCATAGTACATGCCAGTGTGGGGAAGTCATTAAAGTACTCCACAGATGCCAGGTGGGTCCCAGGGCAGAATGCAGCCTCAGGCTCCTGACGGCAGCAGAGCTCTCTTCCAGGTACACCAGAGCCACTCCATTGTGATAATTCTCCACACACATCATTCAAGGCTGGTGTTGGTTGCTTGCTTATGCAACAAATGACAAGTGAAAGCAGTTACTTGGTGGCACTTTCCAAGGCTAACTGAGTTGGGACACCACCCTACAGACACCCACAAAACAGGTGATGCCAACCTCATCTGAGGCATGGGATGTCAACTCTTGTCAATGATGATGCTGGCAGGCCAGGCTTGTGACCTTCTTGAAGTCCTCAAGGTGTTCAGTGGTACTTGGAGCCATCCAGAACCTGGGAGGTATCCCTCCCCACAATATTAAAAATGGGAACCTTTGATCCCAAAGCCCTCTTGTGCATTGTCCCCCAGGGAGAAGCAACCCAGGCATCCACATGCAGGCCCAGCAGAGCATCACATCCTGTGACCACTCCCACTGGAAGGCTCTTTTTGGTCATATCATGCTCTATGGTGGCATTGGTGCCTTTTCAGGTCTACGACTCTGGCTGCAGAGAGAGATATCAAAGCTGTTCTCTCCAGACCTTTGTGTGAAGGTACTGGCCCGAACCTCACCAGCAGCCTCAGGGATTGACCCATGCGCCGTTCTAGAGTCTCCAGGCTCTATTCTCTCCATTTGAGGATGCACCAATAGCAAAACCTAGCATTTGCATCCTTGGGGGGGGGCACTGGCAACAAGCTAAGCTAGTACAGCAGGAGGGACAGATGGGGAGGGGCTGCAGTTTATAGGGTGGAGAGTCACAGGATTGGGGTGCTGAACACAGGTCATCTCTCAGAAGGTGACATCAGAGTGGATACTCCAGAGGGGATGGGGGCTACAGGAAGCCGGGAAGAGCATGTAGGCTCCTTTTGTGTTTTATATGAATTCGTGTGTGTGTGCATGAGGACACAGAGGCCTTGTCTACTCTATACATGGGTTCTGAAGATCTGAACTCAGGTTCTCATGCCTGAGTCCATCCCCCCAGTCTTTCTTCTGGAACAGATCTCATTATGCAGTCCTGACTGGCCTGGAACTTGCTGTATAGACAGCCTGTTCTAGATCCTCCTGCCTCTGCCACCTGAGTGCCGGGATCACAAGGTGTGCCACCAAAACTTCAACACCTCCCAATTAAAAAGTTGTCTTTTCCATTGGGAAGAGATGACTGCCACAAAGTTCTTCCAGGTGTGGACATTGTGGGTCCCAATCAGAGCAATTAATTTTTTTCAATTAATATCTTTTTTAAAGGTTTGTTTTTATTTTATGTGTAGGAGTGTCTGCCTTCATGTATGTATGTACACCGTATGTATGGGGCCAGAAAAGGGTGTCGGATCCCTGGAACTGGAATTAGAGATGGTTGTAAGTTGCCATGTGGGTGCTGGGAACCGAACTGGGTCCTTTGGAAAAGCAGCAGGTGCGTTTAACCACACAGCCCTTGTTCTAGCCTCCAAGGGAATATTTTCTAAACAAAAAGGTTTAATTTCACTTATTGTCTTCTTGTGTCTGTGTGTGCATATATCACAGAGTGCTTGTTGAGGTCAGAGGACAACCGGTGGAAGTCATTTATTTTTCTCCTAGTATGTGGGTCCCAGGATTTGAACCAAGGTACAGACTTGGTGAGGTGAGTCTTTATCCACTGAACCACCCACCAGCCCCAAGAATAGTTTTTTATCCTTATTTATTATGTGTGTGTGTGTGTATGCGTGCATATATGTGTGCACATATACTACAACACATTTGTGGAGGTCAGAGGACCCTTGAAGGAGTCCATTTTCTACCATGCGGGTCCTAGGGACTGAACTAAAATTGTCAATCTTAGGGCAGGTGTGTTTACGGAATAGCATTCTGATCAGTCCAGAGTGGTGTTTTGATGTGGATTTCCTTCTCTCCCTCTAGGTGGCCACCTCTCCATATGCCAAGTATGGTGCCTGGGTAGGTGCCTCCATCTTGTGCTCTCTCCCTATGTTCAAGGAAATGTGGGTCACAAGTCATGAGTATAGGGAAACTGGCTCTTCCATCATGTGTAGAAGAAACCCCTGAGCAGTGGCTTTCAGGTTGCATCATCTGGACCAACATCACCATACCCAGGCTGAGCCTTACTGAGCAGACCACAGTTAGAACAAGCTTACAGCAAGCCCCCTTTCTCCTGGAAGACAATAAAAGCATGCAACAGGGTTGACTCTGCCTGGTGTCTGGGTGGCTCCTGTAGAATCCCACTGCAGTGAGAGACTCAAGCCCCAGAAAAACCTCTGATCAGCAGCCCCCACACAGGCCCTGAATGGCTGGGCTCCAAGCCTTGACCCAGGGAAAGAAACTACCTGAAAACAGGACCAGAGCCAGGGGAAGAAACATTTTGTCCCCAAACCTAGAGCCAGAGGAAAGCCCCTGGACCCTGAAACTAGGACCAAAAGAACACACTAAGTCACTAGATTCAGGACATACCAAAGATATTTGCCTTGGCCCCAAAGTTAGAGTCAAAAAAGTAGAAAGAACCAGAAAAAGAAACACAGTTTGGTCCCAGAAACAGAGCCATTCCTGCCCTTGACTCAAAACCAGCCAATCCCTAAGCAGGGAAAACAGACCAATCAGAGCCTTAGGAAGTTACTGGCAGTTGGGAATTCCCCTCAGGCCTGGAAAGCCCCCTTACTTCATCGCAGGGCAGCCAATCCCAAACCTGAAAGTCTGGAATTCCCCCTCATGCCACTAGGGGTCAGCCAATCACAAGCCCTGAGACTTGGCATTCCTCGAGCCTCTGCACCTATATAAACCCCTGCTCTGGGTGTCTCCTGCCTGGTTCCTGCTGTGGTCGTCATTGCTGGTGTTGTCGTTGCTGCTGCTGCTGTTGTTGCTGCTGTTATCGTTGCTGCTGCTGCCTTCTGATGGATAGAGGGACCCAAATCAACTTGTGAATCAAGGGTCTTTGTTTTTGCATTGGTGTTGGTCTCATGGTGGTAATACGGGTTTTGGAATTGGGTCATCATAGGAGCAGGTGCTGGTTCTTCCTGTGTTTTTGGTCAGGATAACTCAGTGATGCTGCATAGCAATCATCCCCAGCTCCCAATGCCACAAAGTGTATTTTGTCCATCACCCTGCTGCCTGCATCCTGAAGTAGGGGTCATCACCCTCACTTGGGACCTTCTGGTAAAGCAGATACCATCTTTAGCTTGTCACTCATTGTGAGTTTTTAGTACATTTTCCATTGCTCTAACAAAAATAGATACCTGGTAATTTATAAACAACAGGGGTTTATTTAGCTCACAGGTTCAGGAACATGACATCATCCTCTATGAGGGTCTTGTGCCTCATTAAAACACAGTGCAGAACATTGTGGGCGGAGACAGCAACATGCAAGTTTGCATCTCTTCCTCTTATAAAGCCATTAATGCCATCAAGAGCTCCTAGTCTTATGACTTCATTTAACCCCAGTCACCTTGCAAAGCCTCCAAATACCGTTAATGTATAGATTTAGGACATCCAAATACTAGTGGCTGAACTTAGGAGCTGTCTGCTGGGTATCCCTGGCAACCAGAGGATGTGGGGGTGTATATTAATAGACACAAGTCACATGAAGCCTCACCCCAGCCCCAAGAGGACAGGAAGGAGCGGAGTTAGGTGGCACAGGGGCTGGGAGGGACAGTGCACACTGCACAAGGAGCCCCAGTCCTTCTGGTAATGGGGTCCTCATGGGATTGCTGCGTGGTCCGTTTCATCAGGTCTCACTTTAGAGGCAGGAACTGCAGCCAAGGTTGACTAGATCAGGCCTTAAAGGTCAATGTAAAGGTCAGCAAGAGGTCTTGGAATGAGTGAGTGGGAGCACTGGGGACTGAAAACAGAATACATAAGAAGATACATAAAGGCTGTAAGACACAAATCATTCTGGTCCAGTTTCAGTGTGAGATGTGTTTAGAGCTCACCACAGACTCACAGATAAGCAGGAGGCACTAGGCCCCTGTCCTTCCTAATTGGCAACTGTCACCTGCTTGTCTAGGTTCTCAGTTCATGCGAGGATTGAAGTCACAAGAAGTCTACTATGTGACTGGGTCCACAGATAAAAAAGGGGAGCATCTTGAGTCCCAGGACTTAAATTAGCTAAGACTCTGTGTCCTGAACCAACAGGATGGTGACTGTGACTCCCTGAAGAACTCAGCCAGTGAGGAATTTAGGGCACAGAAAAGTGTGATGAGGAATTTAAAACCATTTTGTGCTAACAGCAGCGCACCAGCTGTTTCTACATTTTCTCTATGCTGATGCCCAGCTCTGCTAAAAAAAATGAAAATAAGAAATAAACTGCTCTATGCTGTATATTGTTTCTTATGTGGGTTGGGGGAGACTTCTTACCCCTCCCCCCTCACCGCCCGCCACAAATAAGGGAGCTATCCCTACCGCTTACCAACTGCAGCTCTCAAGAAAGCAGACCCTGTCCCTGGGCTGCACAGTAGAGCTGACTCTGCTGGCCGAGGAGTGGGTGGTGAGGTTGCCCTGAGGGTGTCAGAGTGGGATAGCTGGCCACATCCCTCCCGCCCCTCGTCTGCCATGGGTGGTAAGGGTGAGGGAAAGATACTCCNTGACCCTGCCACCTGTGGAGAGTGAAGGAGCCTAACTCTCCCCCTTACCAGCTGCAGCACTCATGAAAGTGGATCCTGCAGCTCTCTTGGGCAGCACAATAAAGCCATTTTCCCTTGGTGGAGGTGTGGGTGAGCTAGCACTGAAGTTAATGAGCCTGGGAGAGCTGTTCCCATTACTCATCTGTCTTGTGGTGGCATGGGTGGGGAGAGATGCCCTCCCCATCCCAACCCCCTGTCCATCAACACCCGAGGCAGGTGGGAGAGCTGACCCTGAGGTCTTAAGAGCAGGAGAGCTGTCCCTGCCCCTCACCAGCTGCAGTACTCAGGAGAGCAGCCCCTACACCATGCCTGAGCAGCACAGGCACAGTAGAGCTGGCCCTAGAGTGTGGGAGAGAGCTCACCCTGAGAAACTGAAAGCAGAAGAGCTTGCCCTTCCCCTTACTCATGATACCAGGCGTGAACTAGCTAGGTCAAAGCAGGAGAGCACATCCTGGGGGTGAGGACAAGGAAAGCTGGCGGGCTGACCAACCCTGCAACTACTTAGGTCCAAAACTAGAGTTATGAGTTAGTCCAACCCAACATCCACCCCATCTTTGGTCTTCTGGAGCACGGGAAGGGACCAGTTCTGCAGATCCAAAACTGCAGAACCTGCATGACACAGGGCAACAGCAGCATAGCCAAGAGGAGTTCCAGTGAGGGCCCAGCATTGAGAGTGTCGCAGAAACCAGAGGCTTCAGACCAAGGGTTTACTGTGTTGTGTGACTCATTGTGTCACACGCCTACAGCTTCCATGATATTTTTTCCTTTTTTCTCTTAAATTTTATTTTGCGGGGAGAGGTTGCAAGGGCAGAGGGTAGATATGAAGGGGCAAGAAATGAACAGATGGCGATGCATGATGTGAAAGATACAAAGAATAAAGAGAAAGAGAAAATAAATAAACTGCTCCACTTTCCCTCTGAGTCCTTGAGTTTCTTACCGTTAAGTGATCCACCCTGGGATCTGAGAGCAGGGACCACAAGTCACCAGGACATAGAAGCATCTCTAAGACAAGGGCCAACAGAGTGGCTGCCTAGAGCATGGCTGAGTCTGCCTGAGGCTCCCATGCTGTATTATGAGGCCATGGGAAGCTTGGCCCCACTGCAGCTCCTGCACAGTGGTGATTCCACTTGAGACTGCAGGGGCTTCAAAAGCGGACTTGTTGGTAAATGCCAGCCAGTCTAACAGCTTAGAGATTTGAAGAGGTGATGGCCACTGGTCTATCTGTCTGTGTTTTCAAAGGGACACCTGCCTTCCTGGGTCTTCAGTAAACAAAGCAGCTACCTACTAATAACACCTGCTCATCAGATGCCTGTAACCTTGGCAACAGTCAGACATTCCATAACCTAGACAAACACACATCCTTTAATCTTGATTGTACGTGTTAGGGAGCCACTTGTTGCTTGTTCCTTCACAAGCCATTTCTGAAAGCCGTGAGGGGACTACAGCATTACCTTGAGAGTTCACACTCCACAGCCTGGCTCTGGGTGGCTGGGTACAGTCCACAGAGTACAAATGTCAATGACTGGGCCCCAAACTTACTCTTTCTGTGGAGCTCAGGACCAACACTGCCAAACCTCAGGTGGGAACTGTCTGACAGAACTGTGACATCACCTGTTAGGGGAACGTCACTAGCAACACACACACCAACAGACCTTCTCACTTGAACCCCATGTCCCAGAGGCATCACACATTAGCAGACCTTCCTACTGAACCCCGAGTCCCAGAAGCAGGAACCTGTCTATGTGCTCTTGCCACACTCTGGGTGTTCTGACCCATGCCTGGTTCTTCCCATAAATATTTACATCTCTGCAGAGATGGGCTCTGTGCCATTGGGGCTCTCAGACTTGCAGCATCAGATCGCCCATGGACTTGTTAGAAATGCCTTGGCCCGATTCGGTGCTTCTGGGGAGGAACCAAGACCCAAGAATTTAGTTCCCAGAGCCTCTGCACCTTGAGAAACCTAGATTATAAATCCTCGTTGCCGCTTTGGGCTGGAACCCCTCAATTATAGAGCTGACCAGTAGATGTCACCCTAACACTAGTTGCCAGGTCCCACCCTGCCCTGAAGGCAAGGCTGATGAAGGTCTCAGAAGCACTTTGGTGGGCATGGCAAGGATCACCTCTCAGCTTGCCAATCCATGCCCCTGGGTGGTAAGCCTGCCTTGAAGGAGGGGCGGAGGGAGATAAGGAGGGCAGGCTCCTGTTTGGCTTTTAAAGAGGGATGGGGCTAGGAGAGAGCCTGTCCTTGACAAATGTCCAAGGTCAGAGAGTCAAGGACATGAAAAAAAATATGCTGGAAGTTGAGGACTGGACCTGAGCCCCCATCCCATCCCATTCCATCCTATCCCATTCTATCCCAGGCCCAAGCTTGCACTAACTAACACTGGTTGTGGGGCCCTTGGTGGTCTAGGCTACTGCGATAAAGTACCCTGATAAAAACAACATGGAGAAGGGTTTGTTTGACTTTCAGTTCTGGGTTACAATGTATCACTGCAGGGAAGTCGAGGTGGCTGGCACTAAAAGCAGCTGGTCACATGACATCCACCAAGAGTGGGAACAGAACTGCCATGAGTCTCAATTACCATCCTCACTCTTACATAGTTCAGGACCCAAACCCAAAGGATAGTGTCCCCTACTTCTGGGCTGGGGCTTCCCATGTCAATTAACACAATAAAGACAGTCTCCCACAGAGAGGTCCACAGTCCAGCCTGATCATGACAACCCCTCACTGAGATGTCTTTCCAGTGACAATCAGAACCAATTATCACACTAGGTGTCCTCAGGCAGAGGCCCCTCCATTACACGGGGGTATGCTAGATAGACTGGGGTTCTCTGCAGAACCTACAGCATTGCCCCTCAGTCAGTGGCATCTGCTGGGGTGGTGCTGGGGTTACGGTATGCTCCCTTACACTATCAACCTCGCTGCACACTCCCTAAGTGTGCTGGAGATCCCAGCCCTCTCCTGAGTTTAGATCTTATCAGGAAGCTGTTTGGGACATTAATGACCATGTGGGGAGGCATGGCTGTGAGAAGGCAGTGACTCTTGCTGTCCTCCTTAAGAGTTGCAAGGTGAACTCTTTGGACTTTGAGGACCCAACTCTTCAGCCACTGCTAGCATGGTCATGGCACAGGCTCTGGCTTCTCTCTTCTCTAGGTGCTGCTCAGATATCTATTGGTCTGGTCTTCTAGTATGCATCTCTTGGGAGATGTGAGCATAAACATATCTGTTTACCCCACATAACTAACAACACAACATAGACAAACCATTCTTTAGGTGCACAGGTGTTTTTCTTTGTGTTATACACCATGTCTGCATATGGTACCTGAGGAGGTCAGAAGAGGGCATTGGATCCCATGGAACTGGAGTAAACAGTTGTGGTCCATCATTTGACTACTGGGAATTGAACCAGGGTCCTCTGGAAGTGCAGCTAGTATTCTTACCTGTTGAGCCATCACTTTATACCCCCAACTTTCTCCTTTCTATTCACCAGCCCAAGGATGGTACTACTCACATTCCATATGGGTCTTCTCACCTCAGTTCCCACTTAACCTAATTTAGAAAATTTCCCAGGGACATGTCCAGAGGTTTGTCTTCATGGGTTCTAGAACTTTTCAAGTTGACAATATCAAGAGCCTTCATGCCCCTGACAGCTTAGAGGTGGGTTGGGGCAAGTTGGAGGGTGGGAAACAAGAGGGCAAAGCAGAAAGACAGGCATGACCTACAAGCATAGTGTCAGCAGGGTGATACCTGGGCCATCTGGTGCCTTCATCACACTCTTTGGGACAGGAGAACATTCTAAGAACACAGTTAGGTTCAGCAACTTTACAGCCCTGACACCCCATGCCTTGGCCTCCCTCTGAAGTCAGCAGAAGACAACAACAGCTTGTCTCAGCAAGGGTCCATGAACTAACTGCATGCTTGGTGAAAGGTCACAGGACAGCTATGACTCTAGGGACCCTTAACAAGGAGACCTCCCATCTGTCCTTGTCTTTAACGCTGTAGTGGATCCCACCACCTGCCATGCAGGTGTCTGGGTAGCTAGCTGCTTTCCTGGAGCTGAGGCAGGATAGAAGTGGAGGAGACATGGGGAGGGAGGAAGCCCTTCATCCCAGGACCAGCCTGCCTTTCCTGCTGACTGAGAGTCATGACACAAGAGCTCAGCTGATCAAGGCAAAACTGTCTGCAGAATGTGTGTTTTCCTAAAACCAACTCAGACAAGGGTGCTCAAAACAACAGATGCTTGCCTCCAGCCAGGATACTTCTAACCTTTAGTTTGATGCTTGCAATCCCATTTATGAATCCTTAGGAAAAATAAGGCCAGTGCATATGTTTTTACTTAATATTAAAATTTTACTTAAATATTAAGCTTGTCTTAATCTTTAAACTTTGTAAATTGCATCCTTAGAGGGATAAGACACAGAAAAACATAGGAACACATAGAATAGCCTTTGTAACCACACTAAAGCAGAGTTCTTTCAAGAAGCCTGCACCCATGTGGGTGTGTGCATTATCGTTTTTTCTGTCTAGACACTCAATAAATTCATTAGCTTGACTTCACTGTGACTCATCCAGAAATTTCTTCTCAAATATTTTTTATTTTTTTGCATATGAGTGTTTGCCTGGATGCTTATCTATCTATACCCCATGTGCATGCAGTGCCCACTGAGACCAGAAAGGAATGTGAGGATCCCCTGGAACTGGGGTTACAGATGCTGTGAGCTACCATGCTGGCTCTTGTGGAATAGCAGCTGGTGTTGTGTTCTTAACCGCTGAACCCTCTCCCTAGTCCTTTATCTTGAAATGTTTTTGTGTGTGCATGCAAGTGCGTACATGCACATGTAGATAAATGTGCATGTCTGTAGACTAGAGGTTGGTGTCAGGTGCCTTCCTCAGCCACTCTCTTATTTCCTAAGACAGGGTCTCTCACTGACCCAATGGTCATTGATGGCTAGCCTGACTGTGTCATAAAAATTCTAGGGGTCTTTCTGTCTCTGCTTCCGATGGTGGTTTGTATAGGAATGGCTCCCATTGACTCATATGTTTGAATGCTTGGCCCATCAGGAGTGGCTCTGTTAGGAGGTGTGGCCTTGGTGGAGTAGGTGTGTGTCACTGTGGAGGTGGGCTTTGAGGTCTCAAACATGCTCAAGCTACACCCAGTGCAGCACACAGTCTCCTTCTGCTGACTGTGGAGCAAGATGTAGAACTCTCAGCTATCTCTCTCTAGAACCATATCTGCCTCTGCCTGCATGTTTCCTGCCATCATGACAATGGGCTAAACCTCTGAACTGGAAGTCAGCTCCAATGAAATGCTTTCCTTTGTAAGAGCTGCTGTGCTCATAATGTGTCTTCACAGCAATAGGCCCAAACTAAGACACCCCCCTAGAGCAGATTATAGACACACATACTCATGAAGACACACACACTCATGAAGATGGACAGACACACACACACATACATGCACACAAAGAATTTAAAAAGTACAGGTGACGCTAGTGAGAGGCAGTGGCTTCAGGGACCTGAATGGACATCAGCCTTGCTGACTCCTGGGCCTCTCTGTACAAGTGAGGATGATAGGCTTGACTTCTAAGCCTGTGTCCTGCTGTCAATAGTGTCCCTGTGACATTTAGCCACCAACAACTAGGCCTAGATGTCAGCTGTTGTGTTTGGTTTGGGAAAGGATGGTCGGAGATGGGTTAGTACCACTTTCACAGTGCAGATGTGGGTTTCTGTGAAATAACTTTGCTCCACCACAGCAGGGGGAGCAGCCTAGAGTCCCTTCCCTTAAACAAGAATATCTGAGTGCAGATCTGAGGGTGGGGACTGTGGTAGCTAAGCGTGGTTGTCAGCCTGACACACTGAGAAGAGGGGACTTCAACTGAGGAATTACCTCCATCAGATTGGCTTGTGGCTATGTCTGTGGTGTAAACAGAGGCTGCTCATTTGTTCCTGGCTGCCCAGACCCAAATAATCACACATAAACTATATTAATTATGACAGTTTGACCTATTAGCTCAGGCTTCTTATTAAGTAACTCTTACATCTTTTTTTTGCAACACAACAAATTGCCTTTATTTCTGTATGCATCCATATTTCAACATTTAGTGGTCCTGAACAGAGTGGGGAACATGGCAACAAGCCAGGAGGTCAGGCCCACTGAAAACTCGTGACACGGAGCTCCTCCAGGTCCCTGCCAAGGGTC
>LOEQ01000085.1:604140-617583 GCA_001685075.1 Bramus lutescens | reverse complement strand
CGCTGACAAGAAGAGCTCCGGTGTCGCGTCTTTTCCTTGCTGGACGAGGGTGGGCCGCGACAATCATGGAGCTTTGTTGTTGTTGTTGATTAATATAGAAGAGCCCGGCCTACTGTGGATGGTGTCATGTCTGGCCAGGTGGGTCTGCACTGCATGTGAAAGTTAGCTCAATGTGAGCCTTGAATCAAACCAGTAAGCAGCATTCCACCATGGCCTCTGCTTCAGTTCCTACCTCCGACTCCTGCCTTGGTCTCCTTCTACCATGTACCATAACCCATAAGCCAAATAGACCCTTTCCTCTCAAAGTTGCTTTTGATAATGATGTTTAATAACAACAACAGAAGCCAAACTAGGACAAGGACCCATTGGGGACCCAGCCGATCACAGTTTCAAGACAAGCAGACACAGACCCCTGAGGTCCCATGTAACAGCTTCTTCTATGCTCTCCACCCTGAGCATCCCCTCTGCAGAAGGCTTATAGGTAAGAGTCCAGGCACTTTATCCAGGGATCCCAGGGTAGATTGCTCTCTTGGAGCCAGGCTATGATGGCTCATCCATCTAGTGAGTGGGGGATGGTGAGACTACCCCACTGAGAGTGAGGGCCACACTAGAACTGTGCTGTGGCTTGTGGTAACTGTTACTGCTGTTAGAGTAGTCACAGGCATAGAGACTTGATGACACAGCTCTTAACCCCACCCACCGCCGCCAACTGTGACTCAGCTCGTCCTGAAGCACATGGGTTAGAATCCATTCCCTCAACTCCCTGCCCTCTCTTAGGTCAGAACTCAGTGGGACTCGACCCAAGGGTCGGCAATACTGGAGTTAGGGACTAAGCCTTTCAGATCTCCAGACAACACCCCTCCGTGAGTCTGGGCCCAGGGTCTCCAGGATGGTGCAGAGCCACTCAGGCTGTGGAGGAGGCAAACAGAGAGCCTCTTACCATGACAATCTGCAGCTATGCACCTCTGCACAGTTAAGTGCCTGTGGGAGCCAGGAGAGGGATGAGTGGAGGGCCACCATCTGTCCCTCTCTGTCCATGGGGAAGCTTCAGAGCTGCCAGCTAGACCAGAATGTCCAGCTGTTCCCCTCTTAGGGGACAATCCAGCATGAGTCTGTAAAGCTGGCTTCCACAGCTGTGGTGAGGGGGCCTCCAGGGGACCTGTAGGCCTCTGACTGTTCTTTGCTTTAGAAGACAAACAAGCTGATTATGGAGAAAGGGAATACACATCCGTCTCTCTCCAGCCTGCCTCCATTGGCAGAGCCACACTTCTGAGTGCTGCAGACTGAATGATGGCTGAACAGGGACAGGAGCAGAGTACCACTGCCCTGTGGCCCTAAGAAAATGCACAGCTAACCACCTGGAAGGGGCTTAGCTCAGGCCCAGGAGGCTCCTCCTTCAAGCAGTAGGGCAAACGGATTGGTAGCATCAAGGGGGAGGGGCGCCNGCCAATTCAAACCCCTCCAGAAGCCTGGTTAGTACTTAAAGGCAGGGCAGAGGTCTTGGAGACCCCTGGTTGCATCTGGATGGCAAACGTTCAGGAAATGTGCTAGGACATGCCCAGGAGTCCTGGGGCTGTGCCAGGCTGGGCAGGGACATCTCTACTCTTTGCCACCTGTTATCCCATGCCCCACTCCACTCTAGCCACCCAGTTAGTCCCTGGAGCCATGGCGCCCCCTGGTGGCCCCTTCCTGGGCTGTAGAAAGGCTTTTCTTCCCCGTCCCAGGTCTCTCTGCCATCTCTCCACCTCTTGACCCCTGTGTTGTTCTGGTACCCTTACAACTACTGGTCCTGGTAAGTAGTTTCCAGGAAGCCACTTGGCTGGAAGCCTTTTCTCTTTTCTTCTGTGGACAGAGGGATGTGGGTACCCCGTGTCAGGAAAGAAGCCCCAGGTGTGTACGAGTGCAGGGTGCAGTTTGAGCTGGCTTCCTAGTAACTGCTCCCTCAGGGGTGACCTTGCCCCTGCCCAGAGGTTAGTGGGCAGTGTCTGCAAACAATCTTACTTGTCATGACTAGGGGAGGGAGGGAGTGGGTCTGGCATCTTGTGGGGTAAGATCACTAGGGACACAGACAGCCATGTACACTTCAGAGCTCCACTATAGGAAGCTCTGTCCCCCACAGGATGGGTTACAGGGCAGACTAGCTCCTGATGCCAGCCTCATCCCCTGGCCAGGAACTAGGGAAAAGGCTGGGAAGCCTGAGTGTAGAGAAAACAAAGACTTCTTAGGGCAGGGTGTGGAAGGGACTTGAATGCACCCCAAATCCGCGTGGGGCAGGGATCTGCCTCCCCCCAACTCACCTGTCATATTCAGTGAGAACACCTGGTGAATGCTGGGGTGGCAATGGACTCAGCTGAAAAAAAATCTCCTAGATATCCTTGCTGCAAGATGCAAATGCTTGACCAGCTTCTGCCCAGGAAGCTGCCAGCAGAAGGATGGGGTGAGGCCCTAGGCCACAGGAAGCAGGGACGCCAAGGGCAGTAAGAGAGGGGGACAGTGATGACCTGAGGATACCAGCAGAAGGATTTGTGAAGTATAGAGTTAGATATCAGAGGAGAGCTTGCTGAGTGCAGACAGAGTGGAGGTGGGTGGGAGAAGAGAACAGACTGTGGTGACGGCCACACAGACCTGCATCTTGTTTGATAATAATTTCACCCCCAGCAACTTGCCTTTAAAAAGCCGAGGGCCTCATCCGAAAGATGGACCCTTCTCATCCACTCCCCCTTCTTTTCCCTCTGACCTAGAACACAGATGTCATGGCGGGTGCTTTGGGAACTTCAAGTATCAAGGTGGAAACGGATGCCAGGACCAAGGAGAAGGAGATAGAATTGGGTTCAGGAGACAGGGCGACACCAGTCTTGTCCTGAATGCCTCTATGTTGAATTACTTTTCATGAGCGAGAAGTAAAATCTTGCATGGATTGAAGCAGCTATGTAATCATTACTTACGAAGTCAAAACTTATCTTATGTGAAACAGCAGCTAGCATTCCCTGATAGCCTGTTTTGTGCCAGGCACTGTTCTGAGGACTCGTATATCATCTTTTAAAGTCTATGTCTATATTTTTGCAATACATTATGCAAGTGCCTTATCTCTCCCAAGACCCAGAGATGTCAAGCAACTCACCTGAGATCCAGATGTAGGGTCTAGGTTTTCATCGTGACACCAACCCAGGCCACTCAGAAGCTGGGGGGTCCTCCTGCTTTCATGTGAAACCCATTCTCTCTTTTTTAAAGATTTATTTATTATGTATACAATATTCTATCTGTGTGTATGCCTGCAGGCCAGAAGAAGGCACCAGATATCATTACAGAGGGTTGTGAGCTATCATGTGGTTGCTGGGAATTGAACTCAGGACCTTTGGAAGAGCAGACAGTGCTCTTAACCTCTGAGGTGTCTCTTCGCCCCCCCATTCTCTTTTGATTTTGTTGCTGGTTTTAGTTTTTTGAGTCAGGGTCTCGTGTAGCCCAAACTGGTTTGACTTTTCTGTGTAGTAGAGGCTGGCCCTGAAATCATAGCGTTCTGCTTGCCTTTGCCATGGAGTGATGGATTCAAACTGTGTGCCCCATGCCCACGTCAGGACTTTTGAAGAACATAATAAAAATCTTCTGAAGATGCTGTTTCCTTCTGTCTTTTACCCTCCAATGTCTGAGTCCTTACCTCAGTATTCTCAATGCACGGCACCCCACATGCCCACAGCAAGGCACCCCCAACCTTTATGTTTGATGCCCACCAGCTCAGCCCTCGGAGCTGAGCACCTGAAGTTATTGCCTCCGAAACTCGGGCCAACCTCACCTCAGCACTGATTCTCACCAGCATGCCTCCGACAAGGAAAGCTGGCCGCAGACATCCCCACAGGAAGGGAGACTGGAAAGGCGCAGGTGACTGTGCAAGCCTGGGTTCCAGAGAGCAGGATGTCAGAGTGCCTCTTGCTGATTGCCATCACTCCTGAACCTGATAGCAAAGGGGGATCTGTCTCTGCCACCACAGAAGCCTTTTCTGGGAAATGTCGGTCGCAGTCCAGTCACAGACTGACCAGCATCTCCCTTGGATATATGGGCCCCTGGGGCTGGTGGAAGCCAGTCTATTTTCCACAGAAAACCCAGGAGCAGGACTATTGTCTAGGACAGAATGTGGGAGAGGCCCTGGAAGTCAGCTGGGCAGCAGTGAGGATCTGGTTCCAGGACTTAGGACTCGAGTTACGTGACAGAGTGTCTGCCACAATGCGTTTGCATGGTCAGTGCCTTTGCCCAGAAGGAAGAGCAGGCACTGCTGCTGAGCCTGTGGTAGAGGCCAGGCTATCCGTAGGAGGTCTGCAATGGGGCATGACTCTTCAAGAGCATCTTAGAACTTGGAGGAGCTGAGGGCAAGCATAAGGGGTGGATGATTGACAGGCATAGGGTTCAATAGAGTTAGAATTGAGAACCAACAGATTGGATGGATTGGTAGATAGATAGTGAGTGGTAGGTGGATGAATGGATGGGTGGATGGATGGATAGATAGATGGATGGGTGGTTAGTCAGATGAGTGGATGGACGGATGAGTAAACCTAATTGATGCATGAGTGAATGGGTAGATGAAGAGATGAATGGATACATAGGTGGGTAGATGAATAGATACTGTCCTAGTTTGCTTTCTAATGCTGTTATAAAGACCATGGCCAAAAACAAGTTGGGGAGGGAAGGGTTTATTTAGCTTACACATCCCCAACACAGTCTGTCATTGAGGAAAGTCGGGCCAGGAACTCAAGACAGGAACCTGGAGGCAGAAACTGAAGCAGAGACCGTGGAGGAGTGCTGCTTACTGGCTGCTCCTCGAGGCTTGCTCAGTCTGCTTTCTTATACACCCCAACTATCCAGCCAAATGCTGGGTCAGGAGCAAAAGGAGCCACATGCTCTGGACGTTTTATAGGGTTTGGCAAAATGAGAGATTTTGTCACTGCCTCTGCATCAGTGACAGCCTCTTCTCTTGGGTAAGTTATGAGAGCTGTAAAGATGATGATACTGGTAGAGGTGACATCAGTGGTGTCAATTCCTGCTTGCCAACTGTGTCACCATAGTGAGATAACAGACAAAACATGCTGTGCCCACTGGTCCGTACCATCCCACCACACCCCAAAGGGTCACAGTCATTTACTGCAGACAGAAATGGGGGAGCAGGTTTCCAGAGGGGAATTTGTACCTGTAGGTCCTAAGTCTTCCCCCTTGTCCGCTGATCGCAAGTTCCCAAGACATCCTGAAGGTAATATAGGATTTTCAGCTCCAGGGAAAGTCCCCTGGAAATCAATGCTGTCTGTCCACTGTTGGGCTGGCTGCCCCCTCAAACGGTCAGGGTGCAAACCTCTGGGTTTGGCATGGGGATTTTCCTTCCAACAGATCAAGGACTATGGGTTGTGGTTCCAGCTCAACCTTTCTGCTCCTATCCAGGACTCTTTGGGAGAGACTCGCTCCCTCTGCTCTATGGCTGAGGACTGAGTACCAACTTGGAGATAAATGGTCCCAACTAAGTGAGCTGTTGCTCCTCAGAGTAGAAAGCCCTGTGGACTGGAGAGCTGTCGCAAGTCCCAAGTGAGGGCATAGAGAGATTGCAGGGTAACTGGGCTCTGAAGGAGCGTGGAGCAGGATGAGCCCTGGAACCATTCGTATGTTCCCAGCTCTCCTAGGGAATTCTACAAGAGTAGAATGTGATTCTATGCATGGCTGAATTTTGGGTGCCTTAAGGAAGCCTTCTTGGTGAGCCCAACTGCTGGCCATTTCTGGAGTCTCACACTGAAAGCTGCCTGCAGTCCCTGTGTTCTCCTGGTAGCCAGGGGTCACTGTCTGCCTGGCCCACCACACAGGCCCCTGGAGGAGCCTGGTCCTGAGATATTGCCATAAACCTCACCAGAGACCAGACCCAAAGGGATGTTCTGACCCAGAAAGGCAGGGACCTAGAGGAGGTACAGGAGACAGGTGATGGTCATGGTGATCCTGGGAGCCTCCAGTTATCTGCTCCTAGACCCTGCCTGCTTGGGTGGGTATCTCTGGACAGCCCAGTCCCGACCTGGGGACATTTGCCAGCTACCTCCTGCCTCTCCTCATCATCCAGATTCAAAGGAGATGGCTGCTGGAAGGCCTTGCAGTTCCTGAGGGTGTCTTTCTTTTTATTCCTAGATACTGTGAGTCCTGGGGAGAACCCCCTGTCCCAGTTCAGGGAGGTGCTTCTGAGAGGGAAGTAGATGCCTGACCTCAAGCACCCTAGGCCCAGTTTCTGCCATGATGCCTCAGCCTGGAGGCTGCCCCTACCCTCACCACTCTGCAAGAGCTGCAGATTGCAAGACTGGAAGATTCCCAGCTGGCCACACTGCACTCCTCTGTGGGGCCAGGAGAGGATGAGGTACCAGCAAGCACCAAGATTACTTGGTGAATACGGCTTGTTCCAGAATTGGAGAGGAAGTGGGTCAGTCTGGGAGGCCCTGGTCCAGAGCAGGCACATAACTCTTTTGAGTCTGCATGTGTCACCAGTCAATGGGGAGAAGCTTCCAGAAGGCACTGGGAAGCAAGTCTGAGTGAGTCAGTGGCAGAAGACAAAAAAAGGTCAGGCACCATGAGAGATGGCACCCAAGGCAAAGTTAAGACATTTTTGCTTGTTTGTTACGTTACTGGGGATGCTTGCCTTGAGTAAGCTAATTTAAGTTAATTTAAGGATGCATAGCAAGACAGATCCCATAGATAATGTGTGGATAGCTGGACAGACACGCAGATGATGTGTGGATAGAAAATGACAGGCTGATGAAAGATAAATGATAGGTTAATATACATAAGAGACAGACTTGGTCCCTCAGTAGGGAGTTCTGTGAAGCCACATTGCAAAGATGCATACACAAAATGCTGTTCTTCTGGTTGGATGTGACTACAGCCACCTCGAGTCTCAGGAGCTGTGATGCTCCACACTAGAACGTCATGAAATTGGTGATGTTTATATTACCTTCATGGATGTGGGTGCAGGGTGCTCACAAGTATCCAGAGCCCTATGACAGACAGCCTTACAAGGTCCCTTCCACCTTGAGATTACCTGAGTTAAGTCACCAATGGGTGCAGGTAGTGCTTCTTGGTGAGATAGATACCCATAAGCCACCCACTGGGACTACCCGTTGATGTAGCTGCTTTGATTTGCCATTGCTCCTGAGCTTAACCCCAGTAAAACTCATTGACTCATGTATCTAGACTTAGATGGGACCCTTTCTTTAGTCTGTTGGTGCCCTTTCTACCTGGAGTGGCTCTAAAAATGGCACATGGCACATGAACAAAGAGAAGACAAGAATGTGTGGCTCTCTTCTGCAGCCCAGCACCAAGTTTCAGGCTAGGTTGATCTAGGTACTCAATTACACCTTAGGAAGTTGTCTATCCGCCCTCGTGACTTTGGTTCTCTCTTTGTCTCATCCATTCTCAGCGGGCTCACTCTGGAGCACAGCAAGCTTCTCATTATTCACTCAGGGACTCTGACCACTTGATCATGTCCAGTCGGGTGAAAGTTGGCCTCTCACTCCTGTTCTCAAGGAGTCTGACTCTGGCTGGGTCTTTTCCCAGTTGAACTGTCTGTGTTACAGGAACATGATGGTCTCACTGTTGGTGAAAGGCAGAGCTCTTGATGGCCCTCAGAGTACAGAAAAGAGAAATGATCCCATGGATTCTGTGAACAGAGGATGAGTGGGGGCAAGGTGGTTGATTAATCAAGACAGGAGCCAATTGGAATCCAGCGGATGCTCAGAGTAGTAACAAGGGTCAACCTGCTGTTCATAGCTGTTTGTGTTTCCTTGGGGCCCTGCTATCATTACTTGGGTCCTATATCAGGAGTCTCCAGAGGAATGGAGCAGGTAGAATAAATATATGCTATAAAAGGGGACTCCCTAAGCTGGCTCACACAACAGGGGCCACCTGCAAGCTGAAGAAGTTGAGAACCCGGTGCACGCCCAGTCATGAAGCTGGACACCTCTGCAACCCAACCCCAGTCTGTTGCTGAAGGCCTGGAGGATTCCTGGAGGGCTGGTGGCCTTTAATCCATGATGGAACCTGAAGCCAAAGAGGACATAGCACCAGCAGCATGTCAAAGACACTCAGTGCTTGAGGTACAAGGCCAGCAAGTGAGACCTAATTTCTCTGGGACCTCTAAGCTTTCTGGAACACAGCAGGAAGCTGCTGCCCACTCTGGGGAAGGGGTTTCTTGCCTCAGTTGGTCCTTCCAAGGCCTACCCTCCCAGACTCGCCCAAAGATATGTCTTTTAGTCCATCCCAGATTCTGACCAATCAAAAGTTAAGATTAGCTCCAGCATGGGTCTTCTTTTTAGTACAAAGTCTTGAAAATCTTCACAGGAGATGACAGAAGTCTCTTGTTTGGTACATATTTCAGGATTATTTTATTGTAGTCTGTTGCTTTCCTTATTTTCCTTAATAATTAAAAATTGTTTTATGTCATGGGTGTTTGCCTGCATGTATGTTTAGGTACCACATGTGTGCAGTGCCCACATGGGCCAGAAGAGGGCATCAGACCTCCTGGAACTAGAATTACAAGTGGTTTTGAGCTACCCTGTGAGTTTTGGGAACTGAACTCAGGTCTTCTGGAAGAGTAACCAGTGGTCTCTTGATAAAACATTTCTCTTGCCCCTTTGCTTATTTTCTTTCTTTTTTGGGAATGGATGGGTTTCAAGACAAAGGTTTCTCTGTGCAGCTTTTGGAGTCTGTCCTGGAACTCACTCTGTAGACCAGGCTGACCTCGAACTCACAGAAATCTGCCTGCTTCTGACTTCTGAGTGCTGGGATTAAAGGTGTGTGCCACCATAGCCCAGCTGCTTATTTTCTTAATGATGACTTTTCAGTAGTTAATGTTTTTAATTTTAATAAACTCAAATTTAACTGTTTGCTTTTTGTATGCCCCATCCAAGAAACATTCTGTCTCTCTTGGCTTTGAGAAGATTGACAGGTTAAGCTTGCACATTTAAGTCGACACTCTGTGTTGAGTTAATTTGGGAGTACAGTGTCTTATGTGGTGAGGTAGATTCTAGATCTCCCAAGTAGACATCTGAGAGGCCAGCACACCCTGTGATCTTCAGCCCATTGCCTGGAAGCAAGTAACCTTGAGACTCTGATCTCCATCTTCCCTCCACACTACCATGGGCTGAGCTGACTTGGCCCTTCTAAAACTTGGGGAGAAGTTTAAACTTCCACTGTGAGGCATTGAGAGGTAGGACTAGGAGGGTGGTTTAGGAGGTGACCAGGGCTACATCCTCATGGAGGGTTGTCCTAGAGTAACCAAGGAAAGGGAGACTCAATGAAAGAATTGTCTTGATCCCTTCAGCACCCATTCCTTGGCTCTGTCTGGTGTGCAAAAGGCTTCCTTATATGTCAGCAACCCAGACTTTAGGTTGCATGGTTTGGTTTGAAACCTCTACAGTGGTGTCTTAGCTGCCTTGCAAACCTGGCTTGGACTGGATCTCCCTGGAAACACCCTGCTCATCCCACTTCTTCTGGGTAATCACTCAGCATAACCTGACTGCTGTGAGCAGAACTGCTGGTCCCCAGGCCCTGGTCACATGGAGTGGGGTGTCAGGACACAGTGTCCACCTGTGATGGCCTGTTGTGGGATCCAGGTGCCCAGGCATGTGGTAGGCAGTGACTGAATTGATCACTCCATTGCTCAAGCTCCCTTGAGTCCTCAATGCATCCAGGGCCTCCAGGGTTAGATACACCCTTGGTGGACCGCAATAGTGAATCTTGACTGTCAACATGGGAGTGGGTTTCTGGAGTCACCTAGGAAACACACCTCTGGGTGGATCCAAGAAAATATTTTTAGACAGGACTAATGGAGGGAGAAGACTTACTTACTCTCAGAGTGAACACCTTTCAGTGGGCAGTCCAGATAGTATCCACTATCACTCCCGAGGGAGAATGTTTTCAATCCTGCTGCCATCTTCAGCAGCATAGCCTCCAAGTTCCTCAGCCTCCCAGCATGGACCCAGTGCATCAGTTCTCTTGAGGATGGGGGTCTTCAGCACCAGAACGGGACTCTTGAGGAATCCAGCCTCATGGACTGGGCAGCAATCAGGTTCTTGACACCCCAACATGCAGATGGCCATGGTTAGACTCCCCAGAACATATCATATAAACTTTTATCTAATCAATCCCTTTTTAATATATGTGCATTCTACTGGTTCTGCTCTTTAGAGAAACCTTACACAGGCCTCACACAGGCCAACCAATCTGAGCCCTTAGCCAAACTGGGAGTCCCCTGTCACATATCCAGTGACTATCTAAGCACTACTTGGTTGCCTACAGCATCAAGCGTCTCTTTGATTCTGAAATGACATCTTGGGGGAGTTACTTGGGAGCCTCAGATGACAGAAATGAGGCATTCTGGAGTTGAGAGAGAAACATCATGTTGACACCAGGGCATAAGGGACTCCATGTTCTTACAACATGCCTGTTAGTACCTAATATAATTCTGTATTTTGTATTTTATTCAACAACCTACCTTCCTTCCTACCTCCCACCCTCCATCCCTTCCTTCCTTTCTTTCTTCCTGAAAAAGATTCACTTTTATTTTATGTGTACAAGTGTTTTATCTGCTTGTATGTATGTGTACCATGTGCATGCCCAGTGTCCATGGATCCCTGAAGGGGGCATCAGGTCTTCTGGAACTGGAGTCCCTCATGGCTGCGAGCCACTGAGAGGGTATTGGGAACTAAGCCTGGGTCCTCTGAAAGCAGCCAGTGGTTGTGATCACAAAGCCATCTCTCCAGTCCCTATTGAAACAGTTTTCATAAAAGCTGACTCAGTGCCATTCTTCTAAGTCCCTGCTTGTGTTCTTTACTTGAGTCTTGCCCTATGGACCCAGTGATTGCTGAATTGTCTTAATCCTTCACAGGTGAAATGTCTGGGGTCAAGTCACACATACTGCATGCAGAATCTGGTGCTGCCTCTGACCTGAGGCCCTAGTCATGGGTGGGCAATGTGGGCTGGGGACTCAGCTCCCACTTATTTTGAGAAGTGGGCCATAAAAATAGAAAAGTCCCTGATACTGCAGTTTGAAACCCTTGAAGTCATGAGCTAAGACAGTAACTCCCAACCTGGGATCTTCTCTTAAGTGCTTCAAACTCATTGAGGAGAAAAAGAACTGGCTAAATTGTCTTTAAAGACAGACGAGTAGTGTCAGCAGCCTCAGGGCAGGATGCTGGGGCTGACCTGAAGAATGACCCTGTTTGCAAGGATAGCTCTCACTTAGCTGGGGAGGGAGGGTTGTGTCCTGGTTTGACACATAAAACGAGATGCTATTTGGGAGAAATTCTGGTAGAAACAAGTGAAACTCTTTATGAGTGCTTGGTCAATAACACCTCAGAGTAAGGTACAGTCTTTTGCTAAAGACAAGCAATAAATGTCCGAAAACTGGGAGGTCCTCAGGTCTGTCACTCAGAGTGACTGTTTCTCCTCGCCATGGGCATTCCCTGAGAGACCTGGCTTTATTTGGGAATGCTTACAGAGTCGACATTGGCCAATAAAACCCCACGAGAATGGAGGTTGGTTCTCTAGTTTAAGCACAGAGACACCCCAGGAGGACGTCCATTTTCCTTCATGACATATTTATCAAATGCTGGCTTGGATGGAAAATCAAGAGGGAGCTACTTGGATTGTGACAGGTCTTAACTCTGTCTTATTCTGACAGAGGAGAGGAATTTAAAACCATACTAGGGTGTGCAGTAATAGGAAAACCACCCTGGGGGTGAGGTGGTGGGGTGGGAGGAGCCACTCCAAAGGGGGAGGCACCAGGTGAGACCCAGGGAAGCATCAGAATCACCTCTGCAAGAAAGGGAAACAGGGAAAGTAGTGGGCAGGGGTGGAGTGGGGTGCACACAGGCAGGTGGCAGAGAGAGAAGGGGGCAAATGTATGCAGCAAGGCTGGAGGAAATGGGAAACCATGGCTGAATGAAGCTTGATATTATTTGAAGAGATTCAGAAATGTGTTTGTTTGGGCTAGAGCTGAGCCCTGGGAACAAACAGTGCAAAGGGGAAGTTGTGGCAGGGGTGAAGTGATGCTCTCACGGTGGCCGAAGGAGCTGCATACTGAGTGGGGACCACCCCATGTCAGGGTCTTGCTCCTCCACCCAGTATACAGCCAGGTCCTCAGACTTAGAAAGAACCAGATGGAAGCAAGTAGATGTGGGTGTGGGTGGGTGAAGGCCTGGGGAAGGAGAATCCCAGAAGAAAGGATACAAGAAAAACGGAGAGTGTGAACTTGATGGGTCTGGCTCTGAGGAAAACTGTCCAACGTGCTGAAACTGTGGGAAGTGAGGGAAGGCATAACTATGGGTAGATTAAGACATGGGCGCACGCGCGCGCGGACACACACACACACACACACACACACACACACAAACACACACACCAGCTCTTGTTGTTTGTTAAGACAGAATTTCAAGTATCCCCAGGCCTGCTATGTAACTAGGAATAACCTTGAACTCAGTCCTCCTGCCTCAGCTTTCTGAGTGTTGGGCTTACAGGCATGTGGCTATGGACAGTTTATGCAGTCCTAGGTAAGTACTCTATTCATTGAGCTACATCATCAGCCTCAACTCCTAAATAATAAAGGCAAGGATCTGTTTCTCCCGGAATGGGGAGGACGCTGATATGGAGGATGTTTATGACCGTGACTTCTGGTGTGTGGCCAAGATCTCAGACACATGATCTTCTGGCCAGGTGTCTATGGGTTCATATTTCTGGTGCACCCACTGTGGTCCTGGGAGCTGCAGTTTCCTGTTAGTTTGGTGTGGCAGAATCAGGAAAGGTCTAACTCTGAGCTCAGCGTCCTACACACCCCTGGCCTCTGCTCTCTCTGTGCAATGGGCATGAAGCCCACTCCCTGTGTGTGCTGGTGGAGAGGGCTGAGATGTCAGCATGGAAAGTTCTAGAACCTGAGTGAGCCCTCCACGCCTTCCATGTTCTCACTTGCTCTTCTTCGCACATTTTTCTCTCAGCTTTCTCCAACCCCACTGAGGAAATCCTGGATGCAATAATTTATTCTTGAAGGTGAGTGTCCAGACAAAAGTCATACTTAGTGAAACTCAAGCTCAGTGGGGAGCAGGGCAAGTGCCCGCTGCTGTCCCCCCACCTCACCCCTGTGACAGTGGCAGCTCAAGAGCCTGGACTTGGAAGCTCAGACTGTGGCGAGTCCTGCTGTGCCTCTTAATAGCTGTCAGCCTCAGTGGCCAGCACTGAGCAAGCAAGCTCCCAGAAGGAATGGACAGGGTAGCATGGCACGGTGTGGGGGCTGGGAGATGGAGGCACAGGAGAAGAAATTTCTGCAGCTGTTTGGGGGTGGTCATTGTCTCCTGGGTTCAGAGAAAATGCATACATATAATAATAAGTATACATAAATATACACACACATTCTCTCTCTCTCTCTCTCTCTCTCTCTCTCTC
>LOEQ01000085.1:589883-600594 GCA_001685075.1 Bramus lutescens | reverse complement strand
AGAGAGAGAGAGAGAGAGAGAGAGAACCATGTGAGTGCAGGGCCGGGATGATGGGCAGCTGTGAGTTGTTGAATGTGGGCACTGGTGATGGCACCCAGGTCTTTTGCAAGAACAGCAAGATTTCTAAACTGCTGAGCCATCTCTCTGGCTCCTTCTGCAAAAATCTTAAATAAGCAATGGTGTGTTCTGCTCTCTGAACATTTTACTCTCTCTCTCTCTCTCTCTCTCTCTCTTTGTATATGTTGGGGGCCAACATGTCATCCACCTTGGTTTTTGAGTAGGCTGTACACTGGCCCTGCCTGCCTTTGCCTCCCCAGTGTTGGGATCATAAATTGCAGCCATTGTAATTGGATTTTTGTTGTTGTTGAGGTTTTATTTGCTTGTTTGTTTGTTTTGGCTTTGGTTTTTTGAGACAGGAACTGTCTTGAAACTCACTTTTTAGACCAGCTGGCTTGGAACTCACCGAGATCTGCCTGTTTCTGCCTCCCAAGTGCTAGGATTAAAGGTATGCCCTACCACAGCCTGGATTTTTTTTTATTTGGGTTCTGGGGAGCAAACTGTGACCCTCATGCTTGCATGTCAAGTTTTTAACCCACTAGCCCATCTCCCCAGCCACACCTTCCCTCTTGACAGAAAGGAGATTAACACCAGCAAGCACGTCAACATGCTGCTGTCTCCAAGGGCCTCCTGCTGTCTGCCTGTTCCCACAGGGCTTCCATAGGTACTTGCCCTTTGAAGTTCTTTCCTAAGTCCTCAGTAGAGAATTGGACAGATGAGGATCCTTATATTGTTCAAAGAATACCATGGTAGGTCCAGGGCATGGCAAGAACTGCCCAATGTGTGACAGGAACTGCCCAAGGTGTGGCAGGGACTGCCTGGGCATGGCAGGAATCACCCAGGACGCCGCAGGAATCACCCAACCCATGCAGCCCATTATTCAAATTTCATTAATCTGAGGCAAAGGAAAAACAGAGTCCATGTGAGCAAAACAGAAACATTTTAGATGTTCCTACCTTACAACCCCACATGGTGACTCACAGGAGGCTGAAGCAGGAGGATTGCTGAAAGTTCAGGACAGCTGGGCATCATAGTGTGTTCCAGACCTGTCCAGGCTATTGTGTGAGACACTTTATCAATCAAATCCCAAATGGGGCACCAGCCTAAATCTCCATCCTTCCTTCCCCAGATACCCCTCTCTGCAAACTAGCTCCATGGTTGATTGTGGGGCAGTTCCTTCCTCTGTGTATGTGATGGGGGCAGAGATCAATGGCAGGGCTCATGGTCAGGTGATGCTGTGGGGAGAATCAGTTACAGATGGCAGCATCAACATCTGTGATGGCAAATTCTGGAGTCTGGCATGGCCTGCTCCAGGCAACAGGACCTTTCTCACATAAGAGTCTCACTGGAGTTTGGCACAGACTGCTCCAGGCAACAGGACCTTTCTCATATAAGAGTCTTCCTGGAGTCTGGCATGCCTGCTCCAGGTAATAGGGATCTTTCTCAAATGAGAGTCTTCCAGGATTTTGTTGATTACACAGATAAGCCAACAGCCATATGTCCCCACCTGCTAGGACTATCCTGCCTTACACCTGTTGCTTGGGTGTCATTTTTATTTATTTATGTTGCGGTGCTGTGGGACGGAACCCAGGGTCCTAAACATGCCGGACAGGAGGAGCCTGACACCCAGCTCTAATTATTGACAGGTTCACCCTTGCTTCTAAAATCATGTGAAAAAATGGCTACGACACAGAGGAGAAGATGGCCAAATTGAAAGAGGTTTTGTCGGGTGGGGCTATTTCTGCACCATGCACCTGGAAAAGGCCTTATCTAGAATATTCTCTCTCATTTATGCATTCAGTTGCTTCCTTTACGGATGATCTTAGAACATCCTAGCCTCGGGCTCCCACAATCCCGCCCTCCTAGCCATCTTCTGGAACTCTGCCTGGGTTGGGGAAACTGTTCAGTGGGGTTTCCCACACAACCCTGCTTTCTGATCAAGCCTCCTAGATTTCTAGAATGGCCAATCTCATTATTATCCTGGAGCTGACCTTCTTCAGCTGTGTACGGTATGAGGACAGCTACATTGAAGCCCAGAGGTTTCTAAGACAGTCCTCCAAGCTCCAGGCTCTGTTGCAACTGCCTTCTCTTCTTGGTTAAAGTCAACCTCCCTTCCTGAGGCCTAGGTGGCTGCTTCGAGGGTGATCAAAGTCGCTTCTCTCACTGTGCCATTCTCAGGGGGGCAGCTGCAAAGTGGGTTTTCCACTACCTGCCTCAGGTCCCGGCTCTCTACCAGGCCAGAGCCCTGGCTCAGTTAGAGCTGTGCCTAGGCCACATAGGACAGTCAGGTCTTCCAAGCCCAAGGCCTTGGCTCAGAAGGACTTTCAGGGTGGCAGCATAGCTTCACCCCCAGAGGACAACTGGCTGAAGTTAATGCCCAGCAGAGCTTCCCAACACTTGTCCACAATGCTAGCTGCCTGTTGTATGTCTGTAGATAGTGGATTTTAGGCTCTGGACCAGAAGCCCCAGGCCAGGACTGCTCCACCCTAGGCTGCATTGACAAGAACAGGAGGTGAGAACCCAGCTGGAGTCTAGACTTACAACCCCAACATTTTCCCCCTCGTACCAGACCTTAGAAGATAGTCAGTGTCTGAGGAGCAGACACATGGCTGTGTCTAGGCGCAGCCACAGGGAGGCCAAGGCCTCACAGCCCGCATTTCTGTTGTGTTCACCCACAAGAGCTGACGGATACTGTCATAGTCCCTTGGTGAAGTGATCAGGGAAGTGGCCTCAGGGACCACCCCTTCCTGTCCCAACCTTAGCTTCCAGACTGGTGGCAGCACCCAAACAGCTCTCACTCTGGAGGGAACCCAGAGCCAAGGCTGATCATCCCAGCTGAGATGTTGTCTGTTTGCTCCCCATAGAGTGCAGAGAGGGACACGGGGGCCCTCACCTGTGGAGCCGACTGCTCCTACCGCCTACAGTATGCTCGTCTGCCCTAATTACCAGAGATACAGGCTGAAGAAGACTAGGGGCTGGCTCTCCCTCTCTGCAGTTGCGGGGAAGTCAACACCCCTGCTGGGTAAAGGCTTTCCAGGTGCAGCTCATTGGTGGGGGAGCACCCACACCCTTGTAAATGAGGTTAGTTGTTAGGACCTTAGAGAAAGGGGTAGCTGTAGCCTATGTCTCCCCCAAGAAGCAATTTTTTGTTGACATCAGTCACTTACAGCAAAGTGGGGTGCTCTCTGCTACAGGTCTCAGATGCTATTTGAGACCTTAGCTTTGGGGTCAGTGGAAGCCAGTGGTCTGCTGAGGAGACATTTCAGAGGTTTCAATAATCACAAGGTTGTTAGGGTGGACATGGTGGGCAATGGATGGGTTTCGAAGGGGCTGAATATAGCGCAAGGTAGCCTGGCTCTGGTCTGCAACGTTTTAATGTGAGCTTTGGTGGTTGGGCCTCTAGAATCTTAAACTCACCTGCGGCTTTTCTTTTTTCTGGTAACTTTTGATTTACACTGGCCATTGGTTGGGCTGTCTTGGAAAGGAAGCAGTGGATCCCTGTAGTGGGGGCTGGAAGGGTGGGATGCGGAGGGGGGGCTTGTGCTCCCTGCTTGTGTCACTTTTTGAGAGACTTCCAGGCTCCTGTCCTTGGCCTGATGCCTCTCCCTGCAGAAGCCCAGATGAAGTAGGTCACAGGAAGGGGTAGCGGTGGGAGGGTGAAATGCTGCAGAAAGCTGGCTAATGGGAAGGAGGTGCAGGAAACAGAAGAGGACCCCTGTGGTGCCTGGGTCTTCCCTGGGCTCAGCAGATAGCACCATCCCTCTCTGCTGGCCCTGCCCTCCCCCAGGAGTCCGAATCCATCCTGCCAGGAAGGCTTTCAGCAGACCTCAGGGGAGGGCTATTTCACAAATGGAGGGAAGTGAGGTGACTCCTTCAGGACATAGGGCCCAGTCCCAGGTCTGATATCACTCCCAACTCTATGTCCAGTGCCACCATGCCTGCCCCCCTGTCCCCAGGGCCCTTTGGAACCATGGCCCGTTGCACTCAGTACTTATGGGAGCCAGTCACTGGGTCAGAAGCCATATGCCTTGTGGCCTTTATTTTATTTTGTCTTTTAAGGCGGCTCTCATGTATCCCAGACTAGCTTCTAACTCTATGTAGCCATCCCCTGCTTCCATCTCTGTTAGGATTACAGGTGCACACCACCATCCCTGGCTTATGTGGTCGTGGGTATGGATCCCCAGGCTTTGTGCAAGCTAGCACTCTGTGAATTGAGTTCCATTTTGTGGCCTTAGTCCCTTATACCAAGACAGAAGGATCAGAAGGACCAGGAGGTGGCTGTGTCCTGACTCTGTCTGAGAATCACCCGAGTCCTAACCAAGCCCCCTGGGTTGCTAAGATCTGCTGTCACCCCAGTTCTCAAGTCTTGACTAGGCAGGGTTGTGGTGACAGAGGTGAACCAGCATGCCGGGTCAGACTCCAGGCCCTGACACCAAGTTTCCAAAGTACTCTGTCAACAGTGAGTGGACAGAAACACGGTCCCATGTGGTCACCCTCAGCAGCCTGAGGAGTTCTCTAAGCTTTGAATGACCTCAACTCAGACCAAAGCAGGATTTATGGCTTAGACTGAAAAATATTTAATGAAAAGCCGTTAGGAAGCAAAGGTGACTTTATTAAAGCTATTTTAATATAAGCCTGCGCATGGGGCCTAGGAGAGGTGCTGAGGAAGAGTTACTTCCTCTGAGAGTCTCAGAAGCTAAGACGTCCCCAAGTGTTACTTTCCTGTTACTGAGGCAAAACACCAGGACCAAAAGCCACTCTAGATAGAAAAAAGGTTATTTTGACTTCTGGTTCTAGAAGGCAGAAGCAGGGAGCTGACTGGTTTACACTTTCATCCAGATGCAGGGAGGAGGGAGAAGGGGAGGGGTGTGTGTGAGGCTATAAACCCTCCAGTCACCCCTCCCACAGTAACAGACCTCCTCCAGGAAGGCTCCACCTCCCAAAGTCTCCATAACCTTCCCAAACAAGGCCATGAACTGGGGACCAAGTGGTTATTAAGTTCGTGAGTCTGTGGGGGACGTTTATTCAAACACCGCACCAAAAGTGAGTCCAGGGCCCTCAAGGCAGACTTGCCTTGACAACGCAGCCTTAGATACGCACCCTTTAGGTGGCTTCAAGTCTCCAAAGGTTACTAAGGGCTCCTCCCTCATCAGTTCCCTCCCTCCCTTCCTCCTCCTCTTCCTCTTCCTCCTCCTCCTCCTCGTCCTCCTCCTCCTCGTCCTCCTCCTCCTCCTCGTCCTCCTCGTTCTCCTCCTCGTCCTCCTCCTCCTCCCTGTTCTCCTCCTCCTCCTCCTCTTCCTCTTCCTCCTCCTCCTCCTCGTCCTCCTCCTCCTCCTCGTCCTCCTCCTCCTCGNTTCTTCTTCTTCTTCTTCTTCTTCTTCTTCTTCTTCTTCTTCTTCTTCTTCTTCTTCCTCTTCTTCCTCTTCTCCTTCTCCTCCTCCTTCTCCCTCTCCCTCTTCCTCTCTCCCCCCTGGGATATTCTAAGGTGTCTCTGGGGAGGCATTGGATGTTGAATCCGGAAGCCTGTAGGGCAGCAATGGGGGCTTAGAACACAACCCTTCCTGTCAGTGGGTTTCTGAGAGACTCCTACTGCAGAGTATCAGGCACTATATGGCAGAACTGACTGTTCTGAGTTAATGATGTGACTGGTGGCCCTGGTCAGAGCTGCGGGAGTCCACACACTCTGTCCACATTCCCCAACAGGGCATTATCTCATCTTTCACTTTGCCCTTTGGAGTATGGTCAAATGCATACTGCAGGCTCTGGGCCAGTTCTTGGCAATTCCAGGCTTCAGTTTCTCCACCTTTAGCACTGTTTATTGCATCCTACCTAAGAGACAAAACAGCTGCTCGGTCCCATGTTCCTCTAGGTCCTCTGTGCACACAGTCAGGCAATCACAGATGAAAAGTAACAGTTCCAAGCACTACAGACCCTTCATGACCACAGTTCTGAACAGACCAGACTGTTCACATTGTAACTACTCCAGGGAGGATTGAAGGCACACAGGAGGATGTGCCTATGCTGATATCAGGCCATCTTATACAAAAAGACCCAAACGCTTCTGGATTCTGACATCTGCAGGGTGTTCTAGGACTACCTTATTCTAGAACCTAGTTCAGTGGCTTGAGCTATTTAGGGTTATGAAGTCGGGGGGAATCAGACCAAATAAACAGAAATTAATATTAGGATAGACATTAGGTGGGAAGTCACCCATGAACTGTCAGCTGCCTGGATGGAGAATTAGCTCAAAGGGGTTAAGAGCTCATGGGCCTCCCAGCCAGGATGTCTTCTCCCTGTGGTTCTGACCCCACCTGGGACAAAGGTGCTGGGACCAGGAATACGTAGCACTGGGAAGAGAGACCTGCAGATGGAGGTCCCGGTGTGATTCTCAGTCCACATCTCACCATGCCCAGGTGGGAATCCCACCTCCCACCCATCAGGAGCCTGGGCTCTAGATAATAGGGAGGGAGAACACCTCTCTCATGAGGGGAGAGGAGTAGGCACCCAGGGAAAGTTTCAGACGCTCACTGAATTCTGGGGGCCCCACTCACCACAGCTTCAACAAAACACCTAGAGCTCAAAGTTTCCTGAGAAACATGTCCCTCCGCAATGTGTGTTCAGTCTATAAATGCACCAGCCTCTGTCACAAATGTCATGGTATTTATAGATGCAATGTTCCTTTGGCCATTTGTGGCTGCTTTGAACTTATTTTTCTCACAAGCGTTCCCAGGGCTTAAAAACACTTCATTATGAAGCCAAACGTGTGCGAAGGGCAAGTGGGCTCATGGGAAGGAGGTCCCATGGTCACAGGTTCCCCTCCCCGAAAACCCACATCTCCAGATGCTACCAGCATATGACTTTAAAGACGAAATTTGACATATGAACTTTTGGGGGGCCACAGCAAATCACAGCTGAAGGGCTCATACCTGAGCACCACAAACAGAACACTGATAGGTTTGTCCTTCACACACACACACACACACACACACACACACACACCCCGCTAAAAACCATTAGCTTACATTCCTAAAGCTAGCCACCAAGGTCTAGTCCCTTATCGGGATACTTCCTCCTCCTGAGGTTGACCTTGACCACCAAGTTCTGGCTATCAAAGTATTGAAGTCCACAGTCAAAAGACCCCTTGTGACTGCCCTAATTAACATCCTCAATCAAAATTAAACACTTCATCCTAATGCAGGGTTTCTCTTTGCCCTTCTGTGGGCCCACATGGGCCACTTCTGTTTCCTCTCTATCCAGAGGCAATGCTTTGTCCCTCTGGGGCAAAAACCCCTTCCCCCACTCCCTTGCCCCTTTCTCTTCTCCCTCATCTTCTGTTTCCTGCCTTTGTCTCTTATTCCCTGCCCTTTGTCCTCCTGGGGCAAATAAATCTCCTTTGTGCTGAGAACTTGGTCTTGGTGTGTCCTATGAGGACTCAGGTCCTTTTGACAGTCCTTGATATATCCCTAAGCCCTAGACCTCATGCCTGGGATCTGAGCTGAGCCCTGGGTTGCAGTCTCTTCGCATGGCTCCTCTGCTCTCTTGTAATTGGCCTCACCCTGGCTCTCTAGCCTCTGGTCTTGGCTCTGGCATCCCAGTCCTCACCTCTTAAGACCAAGCTCTGGTTGTGTGCAGTGGTAGCCTTCCTTATGATAACTCAGAGTACAAGAGAGGGCAGGGGAACTTCTGCCGGAGCACGGGTACTGACCCTGACATAAGGACTGGAAGCATGGTAGTTTCTTTTCCCATGTGATAAAATACCTGACAGAAATTGTGTAAGTGGGGAGGGTTGATTTCAGCTCATGGCTTCAGGAGTTTCTGGTCTAGTGTGGCAGGGAAGGCACCTAGAAGTGGCATTGTCAAAAAAGAAAAAGAAAAAAAAAGTAGCACTGTCCTTGTTTCACTCCTATTGCTGTGAGCCTCAAAAAAACAATAGTGGATTTGTTCAGTTCATAATTCTAGGTTAAAAATCCATCTCTGTGGGGAAATTGAGGCAAGAACTTGAAGCAGCTAAGTTACATCTACAGTCAAGCGCAGAGAGAGAATAAAGGCATGCACACCCAGCTCACTTTCTCCACTCATATAGTTCCATGATCCTCTCTGCCTGGGGAATGATGCAGCCCACCATGGGCTGAGTCTTCCCACATCAGCGATCAAGACAATCCCCCACAGGCCAACCTGATCTAACCAGTTCCTCACCGAGACTTCTTTCCCCAGGTGATTCTAGACTGTGCCAGGTAGGCAATTAAAGCCAATCACCATAGGCTCCAGGGTAGCAGTGGCCCAAGTGTATGGTAGAGTCCCATTGTGACACTGTGATGGCCCATCAGGAAGCAGAGGTCAGGCTGGAACCAGAAATGTGTATAACCTTCCAAGTTCTGCCTCAAAGGACCCATCAGGTTAGGAAAATGTTCCAAAGTCTCCACAACCTTCCCAAACAATGCCACCATCAGGGATCAAATGCTAGCATATAGGAGCCTGTGGACATCTTTCCCATCTAAACCACAGCAGGTTGACATTGGGCAACTGGTACAATGTCTGCTCACACATTTCCTGATGCTATGTGACATATACACTTGGCTGAGCTAATGGTATCTGTCTATAATCAGCATCTATCTTTTAACTCAGAAAACCCAAGTCTCTTCATCACTGGGGGAGGGTGGAGTCAGAAGCCACTGGTACCCACGGGAAGATGCTTAGAGAGGAGATAAGAAGAGGTGGGAGAGAACATTCAGGGTGTGGCTGCAAAGACAGAAGTTGGAGGTTAAGAGGTGACCAGGTAGAGGATGCAGAGTGGTTAAATTTTCCATTCTGGGTCTTCTAATGTAAAGAGAACTCCCATCTCTTCTTACAGCATCTCAAGACTTTGATAAGGGCCTGGAACAGCCAGGGAGCTAGTGAATGGGACAAGATCTCAGTGGCCACAAAGACCTGCTGTCCGATAGCCCTTTCTGGGCTATAACTCAGACCTGCTGAACATGACGGAAGAGCGGGTCAAAACAGAGAAAAACACACAGGGTATGGTGGCTCTTACCTGTAATCCCAGCACTTGGGAGACTGAGCCAGGATTGTCATAAGTGTGAGGACAGCTAGACTACATAGTGAGTTTGAGATCAGCCTGGGCTTCATAGCAAGACCTTGTTACACCAAAAATAAAAACAAACAGAAACCAACCACCCAGACACAAATGATTTCTGCTCTTGAACCTGTCCAGGGTCTGACAGACTAAGACATATTCAGAACAAAGATGCAAAGCATTCAATAGGATGGTTCAAGTTCACATGTAATTTTTGGAATTTGGAGAGATAGTTTGTATCTGTTACTATGATAAACGTTGACCAAAAGCAACTTGGGAAGGATAGGGTTTATTTTACAACTCCCAGGCCACATTCTGTCACTGAGGGAAGTCAGGGCTGGAATTCAAGCAGGACCCTGGAAGTGGGAACTGAAACAGAGACCATGGAGGAATGCTACTAGTTGACTTGCTCCTCATGCCTTGCTCTGCCTAGATATACAGCCCAGAACCACCTGCCTGGGGTGGCATCACCCATCATGGAGTAGACAATCCTCCATCAGAAAGCAATCAAGAAAACATCTTACAGATATGCCAATCTGATGGAGGCAGTTGCTCAGCCAATGTTCCCTCTTCCGGAGTGTCTTTGGTTTGTCAAGTTGGCAAAAACTAACTGACCCAGTGAGTTTGTGTGGTCCTGTCACCAAGAGAGACTGTATAGGGAGACTAAGGATGGATAACTTCCCTCAGGTGAGACTTGGACCTCCAGCCTGATGTTGGGACTCTGAGTGTCCAGCTGTGTGTGTCAGAGGAGAAGGCTAGGGAAGGGGAAGAAAAAGAGACACACAAGCTGCTGGTGGCTGCCTTTTCCTGCTTGGAGCTATCCCTTGCAGGCTGGTGGAGCTACACACATTGCACAAAAGAGCAAATTAAACTCAGAGGCAAATGCATCGTCTCCAGCATCGATTGCCTAATTGCACAGAAGTCACCCATATCAGATACATTCAATCTGTGCTGTGCTTGCACGAAAGCCAATTAAAATCCAGTCACCTCCAGGTCCCTGGCCCTGTCTCTGTGGTGAGTTTGCACTTTAGACTTGTGATTTTTTTCCAGAGCTCTGCAGCTGAGAAAGGGGGAAGCTACTCCCTGGGAGGTACTGGGGCCAAAGACATCCCAGAAATCATCAACATAAATAATAGCAAGATGCCCTAATTCATCTCACCAAGATCCCCTGTACAACCTAGGGAGGGCCACTTGGATGTCCTGGTCATGTGATCTCACTGGTTCAGTGTTAACTCTGATTCTTAGTAGGCGCAAGCCCCAGGTATTGGTTCAGGAGAGTACCGAGCATTCCACACAGCCCTGCTCATCGTGTGTTGTCACTAAAGGACAGTGGAATCTCTGTGGGGGTGGGGTGGGGTGGGGGTGGGAAAACTGAAGCAGAGAGAGTAAATGACATTCTCAGGTCAGACAGAAAGATGGTTTCTTACCACAGGGCTCATATTCCTTGTGATACCCACACTTCAGTCTCCTCGGGGGACAAGATGTCCTGCACCTTCATGATGTAGGAAGGTCATCTGTCTATGTGTTACTTTCATTGGTTAATAAAGAAACTGCCTTGGCCCTTTTGATAGGCCAGCCCTT
>LOEQ01000085.1:576875-588138 GCA_001685075.1 Bramus lutescens | reverse complement strand
TGACTCAGGGTGACAGTGACTGGTCCTGTTCAGTCAGGGTGACAGTGACTGGTCATGTTAACTCAGGGTGACAGTGACTGGTCCTGTTAACTCAGGGTGACAGTGTCTGTCCTGTTGACTCAGGGTGACTGATCCTGTTCAGTCAGGGTGACTGTGACTGGTCCTGTTAAGTCAGGGTGACAGTGACTGGTCCTATTGCCAGGACTGTTGCACCAAAATGAGCAAGCAAAAGCAGTGGGGAGGTGCAGAGCATCAAAGTAAGGGAATGGAGGAAAACAGGAGTGCTGTAAAGAACTGTAGCTGGACTGGGGTGAGAGGGATGAAGGTCTCTTTTAGTCAGTTTCTCGCAGCATCTAAAAGGTAGTTTTATTGTAGTTGTATTGGTAATAAATGGAGCTGTTGTAGGGTGAGAACCATTGGGCAAGTTTGCTGAACATTTTATTTGGGTGTAAGGGAAATTCAGTAAGGAAAACATTTAAAAGACAGGGTGAGAACGTGGGTACGAGGATAATAAGGAGGAAAGGAGTGATCTTGGGGAGGAGCCAGAGTGGGAGGGGACCAGGAAAATTCCTCCTGGTCTCTGAATCTTTGAGCCCCATTTTATATCAGTTAGGATTTGTTGGCCTGGAAGCAGCATTGGATCCCATCCTCTGCAGTGGTCAGATCTGGTCCTTTTAATTGTGGAGCACTGCAGCAGGCGAGGAGCTGGTTCTGAAGGATGTTTAAACTTATCTGAGCTGATGAGAAAGAGAGGTTAATTGATGTAAAGGAGGTTTCGGTCTGGTTGTTTTAGTTCTGAGTCCCAAAGACAATGTCCAGAGTGACAAGAAGAGGAACGAGTTGGATGGCCCATGGCTGATTAGTCCCCTTCCCGAGGTCACCCAAACTGTTTTTTAAGGGTTTGGGGGTGCCAATCTCTCCGTTTCTGCTTTGAGCTGACATATGGTTGACGAGAACAACAGAGCACCACAGAAGAAAGCCCACCCAAGGCCATGCTAAAACTCAGCAGTTGGCGAAGACCCAGAATGCCAGCCAGGAGGACTGTACACCTTTGTGGGGAACATTGAGAGACAAAGTTACATGAGGAAAACTTACATTAAGGTAAGTGAGCTAAGTGCAATTGTACAACTGGCTGGACCATATGCCAGAGTTCTCTAGAAGGATGGGGCAACTCTAGCTGTTTGCTTTCATCAGACTCCTGCACAAGGAACAAGAAGCTGAAAGTGTAAAAGAAGTCACTTAAAGTTCGCCTCCAAGGAATGACTCTGAACAGAAAGTGTCTTAAGTGATATTGCTTGCTTTTACATATGATGAATTTTGTATATTTGTTTTGAATATTAATGGTACCAATTGTTATTTAATGAATAAAAACAGAGTATCTCAGGAAAATAAAATTTCTAGTTAAAAACAATTTGATAATGTGAAAATTTAAAAAGTGTGATTTTGTTGGGTGGTGGTGCATGCCTTTAATCGCAGCACTTGGGAGGCAGAGGCAGGTGGATCTCTGAGATCCAGGCCAGCCTGATCTACAGAGTGAGATCCAGGACAGCCAGGGACACACAGAGAAATCCTATCTCAGAAAATCAAAATAAATAAATTTATAAAAAATAAGATTGGGATTATTACCTTATAAGAATGGTCCTATCTAGTATTTGAAAACATGGCAGTACCTATTTTTGTTAACATCAAATTATTATACCTATATTTCAAGATTATGCAGTAAATATATTTTATATTGTCAGGCTACAAAGAGACAGTTTAATTCTAGATTATACTTCCTCCAAATAAATTATTTTTAATTTCCAATTTAAAAATACTCCCAGAGACAATGATTGCCTAGCTTTCTCTTCAAAAGGAGCTCTATCTGGGTAGAGACTAGATTATAGTCTTGAAGAACCGTAGGTGAGCCCAGGTTGGAGAAAGCCACCTTCATCTAACTCAATTTCCCCTGAAGAGTCTTAAAGGCTTGGGATACCTATCACTGAAGAGAATAATTTGTTGACTTTCCAGATTAAAAAAACCAACTATCAATGACACTGCTTAGATATTCAGAGTAACTTTCCAAAGATGTGACTTTGATGACAGAGTGTCTGACACCATTCTCTAATGGGGGAACATGGGTGGTTAGTGTATGGACCCTGGAATTAGCTTTTGCTAAGAGAAAGAATTGAATGCCAGGGTAAAAAGGGCATGACCATTTCTAACCCGAGCCAGCGGGTCCGTTACTTAGTGAATCCCGGGGGGAGGCCTCCTGAGTAACCAATGGGGGTAAGAGAGAAAGGAGACCGTGCATATAAGACCAGGCCAGTCTGAGTTTTGTCACGGTCTCAACTTTATTAAGATCTGAATGTGGTTTAAATACCCTTCCAAGGAGGAATTTGTCAGAGCAAGCATAATAAAAGAGGGGAATGGAGACACAAGGGCTAGCTAGCAGGTAGGATTATAAACTTTAACTTCTCTGCTGTTTGCTAAACTGGAACAAAGCAGTCGTAAGTAGCTGACTTCCTTATCTAAACTTTCTTACTGCTGAAGCTTCTGTAAATAGCTAACCCCACTGCTAATCTCAGTAGGNTGTTAATTTTTGGGAATGAATTGTTTGTTCCCATAGTTTATGAGAGTTTGAGCTCCATATTAATCTTGCTTTGATCCTCTTTACTTTTTGGCTCCTGACAACCATTGAGCTATCATGCAGGTCCAGTACCAGTCAAGTGGTAGCTTAGGTACAAATTCCCCTGGTCACTGCATCTCATATGTCAGTAGTGCAGAATAATTGCTAGTTGCCTCTGTGTTGGTTAGACATTTAGGATGTGGGTACAGACTCTGAGATCCTCCACTGGGCAAGCAAATCCATGTCCCTATCACGTGAGACATAAAGAGTAATTCATCTTTTCTATAGATTTTTTTCCTGGTTTGTCCACATGGCTGAAGCTGGTCAGGCCTATGCAGCCAGAGACAGAAGCAGCAGACCAACAGGACTTTCTTTCCCACACATCCTTGTCCTGTAAGGAGAACAGCCTGCAACTTAACTCTGGTGGGATGGGGCTCCATCCAAGGGAACTGCTTGAGCCTGGGGGTTTCCTGCCATACAAGTGTATTTTAAATTTAATCCATTTTATTCAAGCTTTCAATCTTTAATAGCCAATTTAAAAAATATACCTGATTTTGAGTATTATTTTACATTAAATGAACTTTAAGTTTACTTTAAACTTGTTTTACTTGTTTTAAGCTCAACTTCGACCACATACAGAGAATACTATATGATGTGAGATAAAAATTGGTCTCTCCCTCCAAATAAATGACATTTGTACTTAGCGTGACTGACCATTAACTTGTATATCTTAATTATCTTTTACATTTTATAATTAGTAAGTAACTCTTTTTGTAAGATTAGGATTTTACAATTCCATCCTTGTTAAGTTTGAACCTTAAAATTGTAATTCTGAACTAAAGGTCCTTTTGTGTCAAAATAAACTTTAAACCATAAATAATAGCCCACAGAAATGGGAGTCTCATTTTCTTGATTCTTTTATAATGCAAGTTTACAAAATAATGTCATTAAAAAAATATGACTCAGTTTTGCAAAATTAGCAAAGATGTAAGTGGTCAGATATACATCTTTAAGTCAGTTTCTATTAGCTTGAATAAACCATTATAACTAAGAATTTATAAGCCTTGATTATCAAATACATGTTGGATAGATCTTGTTCATGGTTTTGTCCTTATGTGTTATTCTTCATTCTCAAGGCAAAAATCATCACACAAAAATCCACCCTAATCCAAAATATCTTGGAGACCTGCCATTGCCTCCTTAATGTAGGAAAATGAAACAAAACAACCATCTTGGAGGGCTGGTGTTAACTCCTGAGCCTCTTTTCAGGGAAATACAATGATAAGCAGAGGTCTAAGTGGGTCTAGTTGTTTTATGGGTGCTGCCTTAGTTGATTTATACCATATTATCACCGTAACCAAGATGGTAGTGAAGTCATACAGCATGCCCTTTCTTTAGCCTTAAGAAAGTTGGTGGCTGAGTCTCATGGTTACCAAGATGCTCTAACGTGAACCTAAGTCATCAGCCAAGATGGCAGAAAGCCATTTGGTACTCCAAGGTAAGCCCATCAGGCACATCCCCATTTTCGAAATAAGAGTTGACCAAGTTATGCACATGGTATGCTACAGCAAATTAATGTTATCTATGCAGCCTTTGTAAGCCACACTCAGTGAACTTACAAATCCTAAAATATGCAAAGTTAAAAGTTCCAACAGAAGCTTTAAGGATAGCAAACAAAACTTAGGGAAGGGGGAGAGAATTCAGAGAGTTAACACCTTACCATCTGTCACCTCTGTGGGAAGTGGTTTACTCTCCTTAGATGTTCTGAAACTCAAGGTGTTTGTCCCTGGGCTGCTCTGTTTTGCTCTCCTTCTCCCTGTCACAGAGTCAGGTGGCCAGCCGGACCCAAGATGGAGACTTTGGAGGAAACTCTTAAACGAACAAGCTTGGGTCTGAGGCAGATGAACCAAACTCTAACTCCAGAGCCAGCCTTCTCAGTAGAGTAGAACAGTGTGAAACAATTTTTATATTATCCTTACCCCCAAAGACATTAGAACTGTAAGGATGAACCCAGTGATCTATGTATCCATAGATAATTTGTGTGTATCTGCAGATGAGGCAGACAGTCTGAAATGCTTTTACAGCTTAGCTGTTCAAGATACAAGCAAGGTTTTCCAGGTCTGGAGAGGCAGAAATGCAAGTAGGTCAAAAGCACAAGGCAAAGGGTTCTATGTGCTCTCAGCTATGAAAGAGGCAAGTGTAGGGGCCCAGCAGAAATGGCTATGCTGAGGGCATTCAGGCCATGGGCATAGCTGTAAGTCAGACACTTGAGAAAGAGAAAAGGAAGCTGAGAGTTCTATGGGGGAAAGGCCTAGGACCCCACTGCCATTCTGTTTTATGGAATTATTTAAATCAGTTTATATATTAAAAATTAAAAGCTCTGAATTTGAACCAGTAGTGGCCATTTCAATTATGGTGAATCCCAGACCTAAGATTCTCAGAGTTTTGGGCTATGGGCCAGAGGAGAATTCCAGGAATTCTTGTCAGTCTCAGCCAGTGGAAAGCTCTTGAGAGCTTGGACTCAACAGAAAATTTGGAAAGGATGAAGGACAAAGGCAAGAATAGAGGCCAGTATCTAGTTTCTTAGAGTGTCCTCTCAGTCTCAACATGCCTGGAAGGTAAAGGGACATCTGTACAATCCTGGGGCTGCAGGACCACTGCAAGGTTGTCAGAGCTTTTAGCTGAATGAGTAGTCTTGTACCCAGTTGTGAGTCTCCAGGGCCTTGGACCAAGTCAAATATTTTGTTGTTGTTGTTGTTATTTTTCAAGACAGGGTTTCTCTGTTTAACAGTCTTATCTGTCCTGGAACTAAGCTCTTACTAAGGCTGGCCTTGAACTCACAGAGACCCTCCTGCCTCTGCCTCCTCCTGAGTACTGGGATTAAAGGTGTGCACCACCAACCCCTGGCTCTGAGTGAATTTTAAGAAAGCTCCAGTCCTGAAACCTAACTAGGGTGCCTCTGGATTACCCTGGAAACCACGATTGCCTTATTGTGGTGTTTTGCTATGCTGCATGAGTGTTCTGCTCAAATGAAGCATGCCCTCTCACCTGTGTCAGACCGTGTCAGGGCAAGACAGTGAGGTGAGAGAGAGGATTGAAACAGAATGAAAAGAAAAGGCTGCCTAAGAGCAAAGGGTGGCCCTGCCTGTCACTCTTGGGCAGTGGCCAGGGAGCTTATGAGAACCAGGGAAGTTTGTCTGTGGATAGTAGCCTCGGGTTTCACATCCTGGGTCTTTGGCATCATCCATTAGATTAGCAAAGGGCACTTGTAGAGACACAGAAGGCAGAAAGAAAGAGAGGCTGTGTCTGACCTTAGGCAGGACCATGCTTATTCACAGTGAGGAGGGTAGATGGGATTCCACTATATATCTATATCTATATCTATATCTATATCTATATCTATATCTATCTATCTATCTATCTATCTATAGTCTGCAAGGGAAGCTGGGAAATTTCAGTAGGAAGCTATGGATTGTCTTAGTTACTGTTCTATTACAGTAAAGAGACACCACAACTAAGGCGGTTTATAAAAGAGAGCTTTTAAATTGGGGGCTTGTTTAACAGTTTCAGAAGGTTAGTCCATGATCATCGTGGTGGGAAGCATGGTAGCAGGCAGATAGGCATGTTGCTGGAGCAGTAGCTGAGAACAATCTGATCTACAAGATGGAGGCAGAGAGAATGGGCCTAGTGGGGGCTGTTGAAACCAAATTCCAACCCTAGTGACACATTTCCTTCAACAATACCACACCTCCTAATCCTTCCCAAACTGTTCACCAACCAGGGACCAAGCATTCAAATATAAAAGCTGATGGAGGACATCTCATTCAAACCATTCCACTCCCCCAGCTCCAATAAGCTTGTAGACATACTGTATAAAGTATTTAGTCCAACTTCAAAAGTTCTCCATAGTCTTTCACAGTCTTAGTAACTGTAACCCCTATAGAAGCAAAAAGAAATGTATATACTTCCAGTGTACAATGGCACAGTCTATACATTGCCATTTCAAAAGGGATAGTAGTGAGGAAATACTGGACTGAGGCAGTACTGAAATACAGAAGGGAAAACTCCAAATCTTGAATTTCTGTTGTATGATGTCAAAGGACTTAGATGGCTCTTTCCTTGCAGCTTCGCTGACTGCAACACACTTCTCTCTCTTGGGATGGTTCAATGCCTGTTAGCAGCCCTCCTTGGCAGGCATCTCAAGGCTCTGGCATCTCCAACATCTTGGAGTCTCCAATGAAATCCAGGCTTCACACAACCTTTCAAGGCCTCTGTGCAGGATTCTTCTGCCACACATTTGACCTCAGCAGTTCCCCTTAACCTCAGAGGAAGATTCCACAGCCCCCTCTACTCCTCTATCCTTCATGATTTTAAAGCCAGAACCATACATACGATTGAAGCTGGTGAATTCTGCTGCCTGCAGGGGCTGGAACCTGGTCCCCTCCTTGAATTCCATTTATGTAAGCTTTGACTTACTGATGTCTTTTTAGCTTTTGGGGGCCTTTTCCTTTCACAGCTTGCCAGATTAGCTGGGTGGGCTCTTGCCCTAATAATACCATTCCCTTTATTCCGTTCTCTATCAACTCTTTCTTTAAATCTCTCATCTGCTTGAGCACAGGGCTTGGCTCCAGCACTACATTCCCCAGTGCTCTTTTTCTCCTTAAACTGTACAGGGTTGGTTGATTGGTTTGTTCTGAGGCAGAGTCTTTCTACTTAGCCCTGGCTGTCCTGGAACTCACTCTGTAGACCAGGCTGACCTTAAACTCACAGAGGTCTGCCTGCCTCTGCCTCCCAAGTGCTGGGATTGAAGGCGTGCGCCACCATGGCCTGCTCAAACTGTAAGTTTTGTAATTCTCTTTGCCCACTTGCTCTTTTCATTGCAGATATGCATTAGAGTGATACCTAACAGCCACGTGACAGAGGTAATGCTAGGCTGTCCTGAGATTTCCTCTGCCAATGACCTTAGTCCAAACACTCTTCAATGTAGCCTCTGGCAGATCTTTAGGAGAAAGGCAAAAAGCAGCCATATTATTTGCCCAAACGTCACAAGGATGGTCCCTAGACCAGTTGCTAACATTCTCTCTGAAACCTGTTGACCTGGATCCCCACACTCCACATGTCTCAGCGCTGCTATTTTCTACTCACTTACTAAGATGGCCCATTAAGTCCCACTTAAAGCATTCAACTGATTCTCTAGACCAAAGCCCCAAAGCCATCCGTAGTCCTCCAAACGACAGCCTAGCCAAGCCTGTCATAGCAGTATCCAAGTCCCTGCTACAAACTGCTTTTTTAGTTACTGCTCCATTGCTGTGAAGAGACACCATGACCAAGGCAACTTAGAAAAGGAAGCATTTAATTGGGGACTTGCTTATAGTTTCTGAGGGCACGTCCATGAGGCAGGCAGGCATGATGCTAGCATACTAGCTGAGAGCTTTCATCTGATCTGCAAGATGAAGACCGAGAGAGAGAGAGAGAGAGAGAGAGAGAGAGAGAGACTTGGCATGGTGTGTTCTTTTGAAACCAAAGCCCACTCACAGTGACATACCTCCTCCAGTAAGGCCACAACTTCTTGGATCTTCCTTATTCTTTCCAAACTGTTCACCAACCCCAGACCAAGCCCTCAGATACATGAGTCTATGGGGTCGTTCTCACTCAAACAACCACTATAACCGAAAGCAATTTTGGAAGGAAAAATTTATTTATCATATATTTCCAGGTAACCATCTATCACAGAGGCCAGGAACAGGCAGGAGTCTGGAGGCAGGAGCTCGTGCATAGGCTGTGGAGAAGTGTTGCTTACTGGTTTCTTCCTTGTGGCTTGCTCATGCTGCTTTCTTTCTTTTTTTTCTTTTAAAACATTTTTAAATGATTTATTTGTCCTTATTTTATGTGCATTGGTGTTTTGCCTGGATGTTTGTCTATGTGAAGGTGTCAGATCCACTGGAACTAGAGCTATAGACAGCTGTGAGCTGCCATGTGGGTGCTGGGACTCGAACCCTGGTCCTCTGGAAGAGCAGTAGCTCTCTACTGCCAAGTCATCTCTCCAGCCCTGCACTGCTTTCTTACACACCCTAGAACCAGGGGTGGCACAACCCACAATGGGGTGAGCCCTACTCCATCAATTACTAATTAAGAAAATGCCTTACAGGCTTGCCTGCCTACAGGAGGACCTTCTGCAGGCATTGTCTCAATTGAGGTCTCCTCATCTCAAATGATGTTAGTTTGTGTCAAGCCACCATAAAATAAATCAGAAGAACTCAAGGTGGCAATTTTTAAAATCAGACAGCCTGACACTCTATGACCCAAAGTTGTGTTACATTGATACATGCCGAGGAATGAGGGTAAAATTGAAGTCGGTGATGGAAGGCAGGTGCTGCTTTCACAGAGGACCTAGGTTTCATTCCCAGCACCCACACAGCTGCTCACAATTGTTGCAACTCCATCTCCAGGGGATCCCACGCCTTCTTCAGGCCTCTGTGGGGACTTGCACTCACATACATAGTCCCCGCCCTACCACACACACATAATTAAAGAATAAAGTCTTAAATAGAAATTAGGTCTTTGTTTTTGTAAGTGAGCCACCATGTCTTTACAAGGGCAGAGGTGTTTGATGGTGCGGTGAAAAGACTGCGGTTTGTAACCAGAGGCACAGCAAGTTCTTAACCTACTGAGCCATCTCGGGCTTACAAGAAGGACATGGTCCTGAGCCATGCATCTAAAGTTCCTGTCTCTGGACAAAGCACAACGGTCTAGAGCAGCATGAAAACACAAAAGCCTCCATGGTTGCCAGGGTGTGAGGAGTGGCGGGCTGGGCAGGCGGAGCCCTGGAGACATTGAAGGCAATGAAACTATGCTGTATGCACAGGCCTGGCTTCTGGCACAGGGAGCCCTCCACAGCCAGGCAGGACCCAGGTGTCTCACCAGAGGGTGATAGCAGGATTGCCTGGACCAAAAGCCATGGGCCCTTGACTGTAAGAGACCTAACTGCTTACCCCAAACAAGCAAGTAGTAAAAGAAAGTAAAAATTTAGAGAGGAAATAATCATCCAGTGTCAGGGCTCTGAATTTTTCTCTTAAAGAAAAATTTAAATCTTTGTCTTTTCATTTTTAATCCCACAACTATGACATAGGCTAATCCCACATTTCCCAGAAGCCACAGCATAATATGAATGAGGATGTTCATGATCTATATGGAGCCAGATGTGGTCTCTTGCCTGTAATTCCCAACACTTGAGAACTGAAGCAGTAGCATTGCTGTAAAATTGAGAACAGCATAAGCTGCAGAGTGAGTTCCTGGCCATACTGAACTATAGTGTGAGACTCTGTCTTTTAAAAACAGAACAAAATAACCCAGGGCTGGTGAGACCATTCAGCAGCCTAAGAGCACTGACTGCTCCTGCAGAAGACTACCCAGGTTGTTTCCAACACTCACATGGCAGCTTGTTACCTCTGTAAGTCCAGTTTGGGAGGAATCCAACACCCTCTTCTATCCTCTGAGGGCACTGCACAGACAGACAGACAGACAGACAGACAGACAGACAGACAGACAGACAGACAGACAGACAGACAGACAGACAGACAGACAGACAGACACAGACAGACACACACACATACACCCCTCCAAAAATGACATGTATGGCTCAAGTCCAAGATTATTTTGAACGGTTGCCCATTACCCTTACCCATGTTGGAGTGTCAGCCAGTTCCCAGAGTGGGAGGATGGCTCCCTGCCAGCCCAGAACATTCCAGAAGCAGCTGTTGAAATGTAAGGTGAAAGTAAGAAGCTGAGGTAGAAACCTAGGCAGCCTGGGGGCTGGGTGGGGTGTGTCTGCTTCCTTTTAAGTATCTTTAATGCCCTAAGAGGGAACCAAGTACTAAAGCCTGGACTGAGGGACTAGACCGGCCCCTGGCTGGGGTAGGTGACTGCAGGGCAGATCTGAACTACAAAGAGAGTCATGTTTTGGGGACATACTCACCCACTTGCATCCTTTGGGAGCCAGGCATTGTGCTTGGCATATGGCACAAAAAAATAACACATATACGCCTGACTTCAAAACATGAAAACAGGCCGAGCAGTGGTGGTGCACGCCTTTAATCCCAGCACTCGGGAGGCAGAGGCAGGTAGGATCTCTGTGAGTTCGAGGCCAGCCTGGTCTACAGAGTCAAAGCTGTACACAGACAAACCCTGTCTCAAAAAACCAAAAACCAAAACACAAAAAACAAAAACCATGAAAACAGTAGCTGGGAGGTCATTGGTTGAGTACCTACTTGTTGGCTACGGTCTTGTTATGCACTGCGACCTTCCCAACAACACATCTTTCATGTGTCTACATCCTTATTAGGCAACTTGTTTTTTATTTTTATTTTTATCTATTTCATTGCTGTGACAAAATGCCTGACCAAGGCAACTTAAGGAAGGGAAGGTTTCCTTTTGGCTCACAGTTTGAAGATATAGCTTATCATGGAGGTCAAGACTATGAGGTCACATCGCATCCTGAATCAGGAAGCGGAGAGATGAATGCTGGAGCTCAGTTCCCTTTCTCCTTTTTTGATGGGGAAGTTCAGTCAATCACATTTGGCTAGGGCGTGGCCTCCTGGAGCCAGGGAAGATAAACTTGGAGATCCAGGTGTGCGCGCTCTCCTTTTCTTATTTCTC
>LOEQ01000085.1:532363-553337 GCA_001685075.1 Bramus lutescens | reverse complement strand
GGGGACTTAGACCAGCAGAGATCTATAGCTGCATGGCTGGAAGATCTGGCACAGTGATCTCAGTAGAGGGAATACCATGGGCATGAACCCAATTCCCTTCTACTAGGGGCTAGGCCAGGGAAGCCTTTGCATGTTTGAGCTCCACAGGGCATTTCAAGCCCTTGGCATTCCCTAAACAGACTATGATACACCCTCATCAGATATGGGGTTTGGTTGGTCAGAGGTGAGACTTCTCTTATTGTTCTGATGTACCCCATTTTTCCAAAGGTCACCAAAGTTCTGTGGAATTCACTCCTGTCCCCTCTAACCTCTCTGGGAATGCTTTCAAATGCTGCTTCTGTCCCTTGGGGGAAACATAATGAATGGAGGGCAGAGCTTCAGGGCTTCTTGTTCATGATCCTACCCTGCTGCCCTAAAAAGACCCTTAGCAAACTCCTAACCCAAGGTGGCCTGCAGATTCAGGCTGCTACAGCAAGGCGCCCTACAGATAGTCCAGTCTGTGCTGCAAGTTCCAGGAAACTCTGGAGCCATGTCTCAGGCAGAGGCACAGAATGAGTTCCGGCTGCCAATGCCAAGTTGTCCTTCCCACCCAGCTGTCAAGGGAACAAAGGGCTGATTGAGGGCCCCTGATTCCTGCTACCAGGCTAGAGACTGTTATTTACCTTCTTCAAGGTGAGATGGACTTGCAGTAGGGGTGCCCAGTGTGGACAAGGCCACAACTGGGTCTTGGCCCAATGGCAAAAATGTGCCCATTAGTTAGTAATCCTCTAAAAGGTCATGTCAGGTGCAGTGCCTGCACCCAGGGTACCAGGCTGCCTTATTTTTTTCTTGACTGTTTTTGTGGCTGTGGAAGTGATTTCCACTCTGATGTGTCTAGCATCAGAACCAAATGGGCAGAGGTGGTTTTCCCTGGATGCTCAGAGCCTCTAAGGACTGGAGTCCAGCTAAGACTTCCTTCTCTGAGTGTTGTCAGTGTGTTCTTCCCCGACACTGAAGCCTGGTCCAGTAGACTGAGCTTGAGCTAGTCAAGTGCTCTTCAGAAGCAGGCCTGTCAATCAGCACATCCCATTCACCTCTCTTAACATCTGGCTTGCATCTCCTGATCTTGTTCAGTGCTGAAGCATTCTGGAAATGGGTTATTCACTGTACTCCATGCTTTCAAAGCAAAATAGACCCAGAGAGGTCAAGTGAATTGCTCCACATTGCATAGCCAGTGATAGACAGGGCTGGGATTTCATTACTTTCAAACTTTACTGGTGTTATATTGACATATCATAAATGACCTGTGTTTAACATGAACAATTTGGTAAGTTTTTACCATCTATGTACAGCAAGGCCTTCTAACCTCAGTATTATTGACACTGGGGGCAGGGTAACTCTGCCATGGAAACCGCCTTGCAAATTATAGAATGTTTATCAGTTCCTGGCCCCTCTAAGATGTAACCACAAAAAAGTGTCTCCAGACATTGGCAGGTGGTTTCTGAGGGGCAAAGCCATGACCTGTTGGGAATCACTAGTTGTCTCAGGTCATTCTATTGCTATAATGAAACACTGGATGCCACACGCTTTATAAAGAAAAGATGGGGGCTAAAGAGATAGCTCAGTGGTTAAGAGCACTGGCTGCTTTTGTGGAGTATCTGGGTTTAGGTCCTAGCACTCTCATGACAGCTCCTGACCACCTGTAATGCCAGCTCCAGGGGATCTGATGCTTTCTTCTAGCTTCCCTGGACATGGCATGCATGTGGTACTCACAGACAAAACACTCATAAACATAAAATAAAAACACATTTCTTTTCAAGACAGGGTTTCTCTTTGTAGCCCTGGCTGTTCTGGAATTCCCTCTGTAGACCAGGTTTGTCTCAAACTCAGAGATCTGCTTCTTCTGCCTCCCCAGTACTGGATGTGCACTACCACTGCCCAGCTAATAAATTTATTTTATTGTTTTTAAAGAAAAAGAGGTTTATTTTGCTCATAAGTTTTTTCTTTTGTTTGTATTCTTTTTAAGTAGGCTCGTACTTTGTAACCCAAACTGGCCTTGAACTCTGAGCAATCTTCCTTCTTTAAGTGCGAAGATTATAGGTTCGAGTGGCTCACAGTTCTAAAGGCTCTAGATCCAGGATCAGATGCCCAATCCATTTGGTTTTCTATAAGCCCCCCTTGGCTGTATCAAATATAACAGATAAATGGTTTTATGAAGATGATTCAGTCAGCAAAACAATCATGCTGCTTGGATGTGATCCAGCATCCGTATGAAAAGCCAAGAATGTTGGCATGCATGTGTGGTCCTAGTTCTTGGGAGGCATAGTAGGTAAGTCTCCAGGGATTGCTGGCCTAACTGGTGAGCTTCAAACCAATGAGAAACTCTCAGAGGAGAAAGCTGGCCTTTCTTATGACACTTAAGGCTTTCATCTGGTATGCACATGTACATGCACAGATATGGATGCACACACATGCACAGACTAAAAATCTAATAGAAACAGAAATGGAGAGGGGCAAAACGAACAGGTGAGTGTGGAGGCATCGATATGTAAGTACTTGCTGCCCTGAAAACTGACTCCCTCTGTCAGACCGGCATTCACCCCTTCTAAGGGAAACCACCTTGGCCTTCCAGGGGCCCTGTTGAACAGGACTGTTCTCTGAGCCAAACAGTTGCCATCTTCATCAGATCAGCAGTGCCATTTTGCCACAGCTTGTCACAGCTGGGTTTGTGGACTATTGACATTCCAAGGGGTGGAGAGAGTCATGGATGTTCCAGTCCCTTCTTCTAAACAGATGGATAGAAGGCTTCTCTAATCACACATGGCCTCAGGGAGGGCTAGAGCATGTAGGTGGGGAGCTCCATCTACAAAGCCAAGGGGAGTCATCTTCCATCCTGGGTGTAGGTGTGACTGCTTTAAGGCCAGCCCTGCTCCTGTGAATATTCCCTCACCTGTGTACTGGAAGCAAACTTAATAAACTCATTGCTTCCTCAGAGTGAACTTTGGTGGACTCCTGGGACCTAAGGAGGAGGGCGGACACCACTTGCTTTTCCCCTGGGGAAGGGATTTTAGGAACAGGATTTTATTTTCTCCAAGTTCTGACACTGGGGACTAAGACTGCTGTACATGGACCCCTGGGGGCCAACAACACCCAGACTAGAGCACTAGCGGGTGCCTGTGACACAGCTATCATAATGCAGCCCACCCCCTGTCCTCACAATCCTCGCTGGCTCTGCCTTCCCTGTAGCACAGTCTCCAGACCACTGCCACTTTGTTCTGTCTCCATAGATTCTGCCTGTGACTTTTCAACCCTTTCTGTCCACAGAGCCACAGGTGTCAATAGGAAGTGTGGAACGGCAGGCTGTGGGATGGTAAAGGTACCAGGGATGGTAAAGGTACCTGGGCTGCTGAATGTTAGGTCTGTTTCTCACATCACTGAGCTACTATGATGATCTGGTAGACAACCTCTGCTTTTGTCTTCAACACTTGATGACCTCCTGGGTTCTAAGTATCCTTGCTTTCTGTCTTTCTGTTCTCTTGATTGGCCTTAGTGTGTAAGGGCTGCCCTGTGCCATAAGTCTGTGGTTACTTGTTCAAGAGACTGCCATGCTTGGAGTGAGGCCTGGTGATGCAGGCTGTCTCCCTAGCTCTTCTGGAGACTGAGGCAGGAGGTTCACAGACTCAAGGCTTCTCTAGACTACAGAGTGAGTTCAAAATCAGACTTGGTAACATAGTGAGACTCTGTCACTTGTTCCTAGACTTTTGTATGCCACAAGCTCTGTCTTCAGTGTCAGAACTTTGTGTGTTCTCTCTCTCTCTCTCTCTCTCTCTCTTTCTCTCGTGCAAATGCACGCATGCTCAATTGTGTATGTGCATATATACATATGTGTATGAGTGAATGCGGAGGCAGAGATCAAGCTCAGATGTCACTCCTAGGTAGCTATTCACCTTATTTTTTGAGACAGTGTCTCTCACTGGCCTGTGGCTCACTGATTGGCCTATGAGTCACTGGACTGACTGGTCAATGGGCCTCGGGGATCTTCCTGTCTCTGCCTTTTGCGTTCATATGTGGATACTGAGGACTGAGTTCATGTCCTTGTACTTGCTCAGCAAACACTTTTGATGTGGGATTCCCCTCTGTATACTGTAAATATATTTTATTATCATTGGTTAATAAAGAAGCTGCTTTGGCCTATGACATGGCAGAACATAGCTAGGCAGGAAAACTAAACTGAATGCAGGGAGAAAGAAGGTGGAGTCAGGCAGATGTCATGTAGTCACCCAAGAAGTAAGATGTGAAGTAACAAACCACAAGCCTCGAGGTAAAATATAAAATGATAGAAATGGGTTAATTTAAGATATAAGAGCTAGCTAGGGATATGCCTGAGCTATTGGGCAAAGGGTATTATAATGAATGCAGGTTGTGTGTGATTACTCAGGTCTGGATGGCTGGGAAATGAAAATACAGTCTCTCCTTCACACCCTTTCCTGACTGAACCATCTTGATGGTGACTTTACTCCAACCCACCCCTGTCTGTGCCTTAATAACACTTGGATTCCAGCAAGGATCCACAGTGAACTCTCTGGAAACTCACCATGACAACTCATGTGTTCTTTGTTCATCCGGCCTCCTGCTATGCCTGCCAACTGCACTCCAGCGGAAAACTAATCCATAGGACGGTTCTGTGAGTGCAGGGGAGGGGAAGGGGTCTCTGCTGCATTGTTTCTGTAAGACCTTTGATAAAGTGGTCTCTTTGTCTTCCTATATTCAATATATTTCTTTCCCAAAGACAAATCTAAACCTTTCAAGTAGGTAAATCAGAGGGCAAAGACTTTGTTTTTTCTATTTGTAGAAATGTAAGGATTCGATTTTAATCAGTCACTTTAATGAGAAACCAAACAGTTTCAGGTAATAAGGTGGGAATTAATCCTTGCAGGACATCCATTTAAACTCCCAATTCTTTTTACTCAGAGGTTGATTAAACTTTAGTTTTTTTTTGCCCGTTGGCATCTTGGGGGTCACTGGAAAATACCAGAAAGACTTCCAGAGTGTCAGCAAGACCTGTAGGCTCTGATTGGTGACAGGAATCATAGAGAGAGACACTTTATTAGTGATCTGCTTTATAATGTTTGAATTTTTTGTAAATATTTACTTAAAATTTCAAATTACTATTTTCAAAGTTTGTGTGTACATGTGTCTGCATGTACATCTCTATGCACCACCTATGTATGTGGTGTCTGCAGAGGCCAGAAAAGGGCACTGGAGCCCTGGAACTGGAGGCCAGGCAGCATGAGCTGTCATGTGGGTGCTGGGAACTGACCTGGGGTCTTCTGCAAGAGCAGCAAGAACTCTCAAAGGCTCACCCATCTGAGGAACACCACTTAAATATTTTCAATCTCCCATGTAATAATAATATCTTTAAAAAAAGGAATGAAAAACACGATTTGTGAAGAATCTGCTCTAATTCTCAACAAGGCTGCTGTTGTTCCTGTTGATGTGAATACTCTCTCCTACTTCTTAATACTGAGAGGCAAGTATTTTTAACCTGTTTTGTATTTTCACAGGTGAATTTCTGTGTATTTTTAGACCTGTGCATACCTGTGAAACTGAAATGTAAATACATATTGGCAAACATGTCTCCCAGCTAGCTGTTCTTTGGTTTATAACACAGTGACATATCTGTAGGCCCTGCCCGCAGTCCCAGTGGCTGCTAGCCTGGAATGTGGCTGGCAGAGCCTCTGTGACCCAAGAAGGCCTTTCTGCAGCCTATGTGTATCAGTGAGCTGTTCCTAGTAACAAACACTACCCCCAATCTCAGCAGAGACTGCAGGCTGGGGTGGCTGCGGCAGCACCTGTGTTAAGCATCTCATGGCTAGTGCCATCCAGGTTCCACAACCTGAAGTGAGTCCTGTGTCCAAGCCAGAGTCTCGCTCTGGTGGGGAAGCACAGGTGGCAGTGTGGGATGGATGTTGACTGAACACAGTGCAACCAGCATATTGTAGGAAAGGAGATTGAGAGGAACTTGGGGTCTGCTGGACAAGGAGCTGACGGGTGCTTTACAAGCCCAGCAGGTTTTTTTAAGTTTTAAAAATGTTATTTGTGTGTGTGTGTGTGTGTGTACCATGTGAGCACAATGACCACAGAGGCCAGACAAGAGCATTTGATCCCCTGGAGTTGGAGTTAGAGGTGGTTGTGATCTGCCCAATGTAGGTCTTGGGTACCAAACCCATGTTCTTTGCAAGGACAGCAGGTGCTCTTACTGCTGAGCCATCTCTCCAGCCCCGAGCATTTCTTTAAATTTGCTCCTAAGTGTTTTTTAGACCTGACTTGTGTTAGAATATGATTCATATTATGAATATTATAACAACGATACTTTAATTTATTTACATTAATTGATTTTGCATGTGTATGCATGTGGGCACAGGCATATTACAGTATATATCTAGAGATTGGAGGGCAACTTGCAGGAGTCCATTCTCTCTTTCTTTCATGTAGATCCTGGGGAACTCAGAATGTGAGGCTTAGCAATAAGCCTCTTTACCCACTTTGCCCTCTTGGCAGTCCATGACAATGACATTTTTTTTCTGAGGCATAATATCACTATAGATAGCCCAGGCTGGCCTAAAACTTTCAGTAACCCTCCTGCCTCTGCCTCCCAAAGCAGGATGTTTGTTAAGCCTGGGAGTGCCAGCATTGTGGCCTCCATAGCTGGTGCTCCAGGAACATGGGGGTGTTGTTTAATAATCTCATCTTTAATAGAGTTTTGATTTTTTTGTTTTTATTTTTTTCAATACAGCATTTCTCTGTGTAGCCCTGGCTGTCCTGTAACTTACTCTGTAGACCAGGCTGACCTTGAACCCAGATCTGCCTGCCTCTGCCTCCCAAGTGCTAGGATTAATGACATGTGCCACCACTATCCTAGTCCTATCTTTCAAAAAAAAAATTCACACTTGTGTCGAGGGAGGGGTGTGTGCCTATGGAAGCCAGAACTGGTTCACTTCTTCCACCATATGGGTTCCAGGGACCAAATTCAGGTTTTGTCTGACTTGGACACAAGCACCTTTACCTGAGCAGGACTATTGCCATCCCAGTCCCCATCTTGTTGATGCAGGAGGGCAGGAGACTGCAGGAACTTGGGGGCGGGGGCAGACCTCCTTTATGGACCATTCATCTGAAAGTGGGGTCGTTATGAGGGTGCGGTTCTCCTGAAGGTACTTTCTGTTCTGAATGGAACCTGGTCTCACTGTGACAATTCCCGGGGCTCTCCATCTGTTCCTGGTTCTCATCCCATTCCGAGCCCTGAAGAAATTCAACCCCCTTTCCTCCCACACTGAGGTTAGGCAAATCACATGGCTTTCCCCAGCCAGTGAGGCATGGATGGAAATACAATGTCAGGTCCAGGTGGGGGGGCTTTGAGAATGGGTGACTGAGTGCCTGAGCCCCATGAGGGACAGCTGTCCTGGATAGTCAGCCACACCCACATGGTGAGCAACCAATAGAAGATGTGGGAAGTGAGCCGCTGTTGGAGATGGGTGATGTTTGCTATTGTAGTGAAACTCAGCATAGACGGGCTGATAATCATGGACTTCCAGCTAACCTCTTGTGCAGATGCTTTTCCAGCGAGGCTGTGAGATGCTGCCCTCCATATGCAATTCACCTCGTCCCTCTGGGCAGCCCAGGTGGCCTCCTGAACCACCTCAGGATGGTTTGTCTTAGGATTGGCACATTAGAACCCCATAACGACACTGCTGTCTCTAGACTGGGCCAACAGCTACCTCACTGCTGTCTAACTCAGCAAGTGGCTCCCCCATGCAGGTAAGTTCTCCTTGCATTTCTAGCCAAGTGTAGAATGTATGCAACGGCCTTGCTGTCCAGCCCTTGTGGGATAGCTGGTTCCTACTTGCCCTGGAAAATATCACCAGTGACTATACCACAATGGGCTTGGCTGGGGCTTCACAACGAATGGGAAGTTATTAATCTCGACTCCTAGAAAGACCACGTTAAAAATAATGCCATGCTCTGTTGATACCCATAGGAGGCCTGCCCCTTTCTGAACAGAAGCAGAGGAAGAGTGGATTGGTGGGAGGGTGGAGGGGAGGTGTGGAAAGGGAATGGGAGAAGTGGAGGGAGGGGAAAGTACGGTTGGGATGCAAAATATATAAATAAATTAATAAAAATAATAGTAGAAAAAATAAAGCACTCATACTGCTGCCATGAGCTCTTGTGCAAGTGACACTATTTCTCAGTGTGGAAATATTCCGGCCCCACCACAGCATGCTCCAGTGCTCTCAGCGGAGGAGTCATGTTTGCCATTCTGTGGTTTGGTATGAAGTTTCCAAGCCCAGGAGCTGACTTTGCTTGGCTGTTTGCAGTTCTTAGCTGCTCCTTTGCCTAATTTACTATTTTTGAGAACACACGTGGCAGCTGAGGCATGTGTTCACAAAGCCTCTGAAGTTCTCCGAGTGCTTATTACAGAATCACATATCCAGGTAGTCAGTCTATATAGAGCCATGAAAGTTGTCTGGTCCATGAAAGTCATCTCTTTTAATATTTTATTTTAAATTATGCATATGTGTGATTCTGCATGTGAGTATGTGTGTGGGTTTGTGTATGCATGTGCAAGTGTCCTAGGAGGCTAGAGGAAGACAACATGACTTCCAAAACTGGAGTTATAGGCAGTTATGAGCCATCTGACCTGGGTGCTGGGAAGTGAGACCAGGTCATCTTAACTCATGTCCCCCTCCCCTGCCCCACAAGGGTCTTTTTAATGTCAACTCCTTCTTTTTCAGGTTCAATTGTATTTTCCTCTATGCCTCCAACAGCACCCAAATGTAGTCATCTCTTGGCTTAGTGACAGTCTTGGGATAAACACCACCCAGTGCTAGCATTAAAGGCACTTAGGACACACACAGAAGACAAGGGCAGACCTACTAATCAAAAGATACCAGCGAAAACTTTGGGTAATGTGCCATCCATAAATGAGGTATTGACAGCCTCATTAACCTAGAGCCGTAGGCCATCACTGCAAAGACTGGCTTCAGACATGAGCTTGGCACAGTTAATGGAGGAGGCCATCGGGCTCTCTGGATCATCCTGGTGACACTGAACTCTGTCTCAGGGCCCTTCAGGGCCCTGTATTAGTTACTTTTCTCATAATGAGAATGAATTCAGCTGAAGGAAGGAAGGGCTGATTTAGTTTCATGATTCCAAGGTACACAGTCCATCAGGGCAGGAGAGGCATGTGGTAGAGGAGGCTTGTCAGTGTGCTGAGTAGGAGGCAGACACAGGACAGCAGTACACATCTAGCTTTCCTTTTACAGTCCAGGAGCCTTTTACAGTGGGATGGTGTCATCCACACTCAGGGTCTCTGTCCTCACTTAACCTAGCAACACTGTCATAGATGCCCAGAGGAGTCTTCACTAATGCCCTGAATATTTCTTAATTATTCATTCATTCATTCATTCATTCATTCATTCATTTTTATTTATTTTTTAAGTTTAAATTTGTTATTACATTTATTTTTTGAATATGTAGGAGCATATGCCACGGTGCTCACGTGGGTACAAGGGAACAACTATGAGGGTAAGGTCTCTCTCATCCTCCTGCCTCTGCTTCCTTGGTGCCAGGCTTACAGTTACTGTAACCACGAGCAACTCCTAGGTGGGGTATGTGTGTGTTTAAAATTAAAACATTATTATTATCTGTGTTTTTTATTTTTTTTTTACTTTTTTGACTCTTTGGCTCTTTACCCATTGGGGGCCCACCACCCAGCTCACAAATATATCACACGGAGTCTTACTATTTATTACTTATGAATGCCGGCTTTAGCTTAGTTTGTTTCTTGCCAGCTTTTCTTATCTTAAATTATCCTTTCCATTTTTTGCCTCTGGGCTTTTACCTTTATCCTATATACTTTTCTTTACTTCTTACTCCATAGATATGTTGTATAGTTGGGTGACTGACCCCTTCTTTTCTCGTTTCTTGATCCCCGTTGTTGTATTTCTCCTTCTATTTATTCTCTCTGCCTTCCAGTCCCACCTATCCTTTCTCCTGCCTTGCTATTGGCTGTTCAGCTCTTTATAGACCAATCAGGTGTTTTAGACAAAGTAATACAACTTCACAGAGTTAAACAAATGCAACATAAAAGAATGCATTATTAAAAAATGTTCCACAGCATAAACAAATGTAACACATTTTCAAACAGTATTCTACAACAATTATCATCATCGTCATTGTTTGTTGTTATTGTTTTATGTGTATAGATGTTTTGTCTGCATATGTGTGGTTCACCACATGCATGCATGGTGCCCAGTGGATCCCAGAAGAGGACATCCAATCCCCCGGAATTGGAGTTACAGATGACTGTGGACCACCATGTAGGTGCTGGGATTTGAACCCGGGTTCTCTGCAAGAGCAGCAAGTGCTCTTAACCACTGAGCCCTCTCTGTTCCCACTGGGTTTCTTTATGAAATCAACTTGACAATGGACATTTACCATGCTAGTCCCCAAGGGATGATCCCTGGGTGACCATGGAACAGTCTGATACCTCCACAGGGGCAGCACTCCTCACTTCCAGTCTTTGTCTGGTAAATCATCAAACCACATTTTCTGCAGACATTCACCAGTACTGTCTTCAGGCAGAATTTGGGTTGGAAGGAGTTGGCACGTGAGGAGTGGTCAGAGCCAGTAGTTGGGAAGAATGATATGCACAGTGCATTGGTCCCCAAACTCTGACAAAGACTCTTGTCTCCAGAGTTCAGAGAATCACTTTTCTGGGGTCTCACCTGTGGCATGAGAGTAGGTACCTGCATTATTCTTGGGGACCAGTGCCCAGCGGGGGAGATGTCACTACGTCGTAGGGTCTGGAAACCTCCTTTACAACCAGTCTGTTTTTTTTTTCCCCCAGATGCCAGGAGTAATTGCTGGGTTTCAGAAATGCACTTGATCCATGCCAGTGCCGGGATTCACATTCATAGATGTTTCCTGTTCCGATTTGTCACCCCGAGAGTCCCCATCTTTGTTAATGGATGTAGGTTAGAGTCATCCAATAGGTGCAGGGTTAATCTTCTCACAGGGATGCTTCTGTGATGGGTTGGCAGCCCTACTGCCTGTCCCCTTCAGTTCTCTCAGCCAGTGCTGGTGAGAGCTGCCAGGACATGTCCTGAGCCTCTTGCTCTATGGTGAGCTCTGACTCAGCCTCCCCATGAAATCCAATGAAACCCAGTGTGGTGGGTCCTTATTTGACCCACAAAAGCCCAGGCTGCAGAGTATGTGGGTGTGGCCAAGGTCTGAGAGCTGGCTCAAGAGCCTGTCTAGAGATGGTAGAGATGGAACTTGGCTTTACGTGGCATGTTACAAACCTGGCACCACACCAAGCCTTGCTCCACCCACCGTATCGGTGGGCAACTCTTGTATGGTGTTTTCTGTTCTGGGTGCTATAGTTGTTTTTTGAGACAGGGTCTCACTCTGTCTCAAGCTCACAGAATTCCAGAAATTTCCTGTCTCAATCTCTCAAATTCCGGGTTTGCAGGTGCCAGCTGCCCCATCTGACTTTGGGATATTGGGTGTGGTTTCTTTTCTTGGTGTGGTACACCAGGGAATGATTTCTTGGGTGGGGGAGGGAAAGGGGGGTGGTTAAGGTTTCAAAAATTATAGGTGCACAATTAGCCAATCTTGCTTATAATGCAAATCGGAGAAATCCAGGATCAAAGTATGAGTACTCCCATGACCCCTTCACCATCCTCTTCTAGGTCAGAACTGGGTCCAGAACAGAACCTGAGTGGCCTGTCATACAGATGTGTCTTTGCCTATTGGGCAACGCCAGTATATTGCCTTTAAAAGCTGTTGTGGGGCTGGAAAGCAGGAGATATAGTAAAGGCACCTGCAGCTAAGCTTGACAAACTCAGTCCAACATTCATGGTTCACATGGAGAGAGGAGAGAACCAACCCCTGCAAGCTGACCTCTGACCTATTCATGTGTGCTATGGCACACATGCCTGCACATGTACACACACACACACACACACACACACACACACACAGAAGGACTGGGGAGATGGTTCAGCAGTTAAAAGGACATATGGCTCTTGCAGAGGGCTGAGTTAAGTTCCCTTGGCCCATATCCAGTGGTTCACAACCATCTGTAAATCCAGATCCAAGGGATCTAACACCTCTGGCCTCTGTGGGCTCTCACACATGTGGTACACACACATATACACAATTAAAATTTAAATAGAAAACAAACCTTTATGAAATATTATGAGAAGATGTTAGAAATCTCTCTATCTATAAAAAGAAAAATAATTAAGTGATTGCAAGAGCCATGGCTGGAAAGTTGAAATGGAGGCCAGCTGCTTAGCAGCCCTGCAAGATTCTGACAGTTATACATCCTTCTAGGACACTTGGCTGGTGTTAGAGCAACAGAGCAGGTTAAGAAGGGGCACCTGGTGATGAGGAGACCCTCTCACACACCTGCCACCTGATCTCCCAGTACCTGCTGCCATGGAAACAGCCAACAAGCTCAATCCATCTTGGCTTGTTTCAGGAACACGGCAGATAAAAAGCAGGGGCCTCAGAGGTGCTGAGAGCAGCTCCGTGAGGTCTGTAAGTGGGTTTTGAGATGGGACAGCCGAGTGGGGAGATGTAGGGGGGTGCTGAGGAAAACTGCAGCTGCATCTTCATGAGGCCCCTTTGAGGTACCGGGTATCCCTGGTGAATCAGAAGCACAGCACTGGGTGCTTCCTCAGCTGCTACTCACTCACACTAACGAAGCATCAGCACATTCAAAGGACCCCCAAGTTCACTATATTATCATTTGAATCGTGACTTTGACAACTGGGCACCCTTACACACTGTGGGCTTTTGTAGAGAACTATTGGGGGAAATATTTTAAAAGATGCAGTCCACCATGAGCTGGGAAGAATAAAAGGCCACTTCACTCTGTGACTGCCCCACACTTCATAAATATTCATAAAACCTTCTTTAAAATCTACAATGTAGATCCCACTAAGCGGCTCCCCACCGTGGGACAGCCCACTCCTGTCTCTTAAGAGTGTTTTGTTTAGCTTTGATAAATAAATTTCTACTCAAACTGTCTGTGTCTTTTCCCACCGAATTCTTTCCTTCAAGCAGTCCCCTCTAACTGTTCCACGGGAGCCCAGGCCACCTAACTTACGATGAATCAGCTGACACTAAACGACAGAAGGGACAGGTAGGGAGAGGACATGTGCACAGCAGTTTGTCAAGTGGCTCAAGCCTGGAGAGCACTGTGTTGTCAGGGTTTGCTTGCCTGGGTGACACCCAGCATGAGCCTGCTCTGTCTCGATACCCCTGGTCCTTTGCCTCAGCTGACCCTGCTTTGGTCAATAGAGCCTCTGAGAAGGCTGGCGACAGAACTCAGGGAAGGAGGCCCAGCAGGAGCCAGCCCAGAAGAGATCCAAGCATGGTGCCACATGCTTAACATCCCAGCTGCTGGGAGGTGGAGGCAGGAGGACCAAGCATTTTATTTCATCCTTGGCTATGTCACGAGTCTGAGGCCAGCTTGGTCTACTACATGAGACACTATCTCAAAACCAGAATCAGAAAGGGAGAAACTGCCGAAGGAAGTAGGCAGGAGGTAGGTCCCCTGACTTCTGAGATTCTATATCCCTCAAATTCAGCCTGGCCAGTGGGGGTGGGGCAGGCAGAGAGAGGTAGCATCCTATTTTATTAAAGCACCACAAAGCACCCACTGAAACCCTGGGTTAGCCCTTCTGCTCACTAAGGGAATGGAAGCTAAGTGTCTTCTAACAGGTTCATTCCATTATCTGGCATGCTCTGGGCTCCAAATTCTTCCCAGGAATGCCCAGCCTGCTACAGGGATATTCCACCCACGTCCAGGCTGTCCCTGGTGGCCTTCCATCTCGTCACAAAAGAGGAACCATTTCCCTCTGACTTTTATAGCACCTGTTCCACCTAGAATGGATTTCTTTAGCTCTGATCCAGTTAAGGGCAAAGGAAGCAAGTGCTTGCAGAAGTGGGCAACCTGCCAGCTTCTCCATCTCGTGTCCAGGCAGACCCCGTTCACGGCTTTAACAATCGATACATTAAAAGCCTCACATCTCCTTCAGAGAAGTAAATGCTTCTAATGAAACCACACACACAGAACAACGGGACCATGTACGGGGACGAGTCTGGTGGCCCACCTGTGTGTGATTCCATGTAAATGTACAGAATCCCTTAACACCTTGGGAGGGATGGTGATGGCAGGAGCTCTGAGACACCCCAACGCACAGGTTTTTGCCTAAGTCCTCCTTAGGCGTCTTGGAAAATGTAATCTAACTAAGCATTGTGCAAAGAGCTTTTGCTGCACCTTGCTTAGGGACAGTGACAAAGGTTGTTGCACATTCAGCAAGTGGGCATTTCCCCCAAATGTTTTATAATATTAACTTTAAAATTATTTCTACTTATGTGTATGAGTGTTTTGCCTACATGTCTGTGTATGACCTGCATGTAGTACCTGCAGAGGCCAGAAGATGGCGTCATATCTCCTGGAGTTAGAAAGTGTTGTGAGCAGACATGGGGGTGTGGGGAATTGAATTCCAGGTCCCCTGGAAGAGCAGCCAGTGCCCTTAACCACTGAGCCATCTCTTCAGGCCTAATATGATTTTGTTATTGATGTTTGTTTCTGAAGCTTGAACCTAGCTCCTCATGTCTGCAAGTTAAACTCTTACCCACTGAGGAAACCACCCCAGGCCTTTTCTGGAATACTTTGATCCACAATGTTGTGGTGTTGGGTGCTGTATTCTTGTTGGGAGGTGTGCCCCCTGCACCTCTGCCCTGAGTTTGACCCTGTGTTCCACCAGCCAGGATGTGTGTGGCTTGTCCCGGCCCACGTGGGTTTCTTGAGTTACATTCGCTTGGCAGCCTGAACCCACCGTGCTCTGCCATGTATCCACTCTGCTCTGCAAACACGAAGGGCAGCTGGCTACAGAGAGGATCACAAGTCAGGGGATCAGAGGGGCAAGACAGTCAGGAAGAGAGCTAGAAGCCTGCCTGCAGGATATTGGTGAGCCAGTGTGCAGAGAGGAGGAGGTAGGGACCTCCTGGGCTCCTCTGCTTGGAGCTTGCTAGGAGTTTCCTCAGAGGAGGATGAGCTGTCCTCAGTGAGACATGGGAGAGCATGCCTGAGGAGGCACAGCAACAGCGGCAGGAAGAGGAGGAGGAACTGTGAGACAAGCTGGGTCAAGGAAATCTAGTCCACAGGACCTGAGGATGTGGGAGTCAGAGCCAGGAGAAGGCCCATCTGTTCTTTCCCGTCACTAACGCGGGCACAGGGTCAGCTGTGTCCCCTAGTGGGAACCCCTGGAGGAACAGCAGAGTGGACAGGGGAGTGTTCTGCACATTCTGAGTTTGGAACCCCAGTGAGCTGATATCAGGTGACTTAAGCTAGAGCCATCTGGGAGGAGGAAGCTCAGTTAAGGAACTGCCTCCATCAGATTGGTCTGTAAACTAATCTGTGGGGCATTTTCTTGAGGAATGATTGATGTGGGATGGCCCAGAACACTGTGGGCAGTACCACTCCTGGATAGGTGGTCTTGGGTTCTATAATAAAGCAGGCTGAGCAAGCCATGAGGAGCAAGCCAGTAGCTGCATCCCTCCATGGCCTCTGCATCAGCTCCTGCCTCCAGGTTCCTGCCTTGAGTTCCTGTCTTGGCTTCTTCCTTCCCAGTCTGCTTTTGGCCTTCGTGTTTATCACAGCAGCAGAAAGCTAACGAGGGCACATGGTGTTATTTCAGGTTCTAGGGTTAAGGCATTAAGGTATTTGTAATTCATTTTGCTGTGAGAATGGCTGAGATTTAGCTATATTTTTAAAAAGTTAACAGGTCTGAGTTACTATACAGTTTACTGGATATGTCTTCTCTTTATCGTTTAGAGGAAGTTAGGATGGACTAAGCTCTCTCTTATATTCCCCTCACTCCAGCCCTTCTCACTTTCCTGGTTCATTCTCTCCCTTCTTCCTCCTTCCTCACTTCTTTCCTCCTCCTCTCCTTTCTTCTCTCCTCCCTTTCTCCTGCGTTCTCCCTTCATTTGCAAAGACCAGGGTGAATATAGAGAGAACCAAGTGTCAGGATCTGTGAAGGAGCTGTGCAGATTCTAGGTATAAGAGAGTCACAATGTGGTCACTGGAGGGAGAGAGGCCCAAGCAGCTCTGACACAAAGTCCTGCACATGTGTCTTGGCCCTTTCTGTCCTTCCATACTTAATCTCAGAGATGGTTGGTGTTTTTCTTTATGTTTCCAGATGATTATTATACATGAGTAGACAAACTGTCCTAGCACATTTCCTTAGACTTTCCAACATGATACCTCCCTGAATGGAGAAGTTGGCCTCTTTATTCCCAATGCTCGTGTTTCTTGATTAACTTTTCTTGTTTCATTGCATGAGCTGATATTTTACATTAATTCATTGATTTGTGTGTTTGTGTGTGTATATGTGTGTGTTCCCCTGTGCATGTGCACTACAGAACAGAGCTTGTAAATGTCCAAGGACGATTTGTGGAAGTAAGTTCCCTCTTCCTACCATGTGGGCTCAAGGGATGGAACTCAGGCCAGCAGGCTTGGTGACAAGCACCTTTTCCTACTGAGACTTCTCTTTGGCCCTTGGCTGGTATTTTTGAGGTCTTGTAGTGGTAGCAGCCTCGCACTTCTTGTTCCAGAGTCAAATTCTACCAATATAGCATTTATATCTAAACATAAAGTGTGCTTGGGTGCAATTTAAACTGCCCTCAAATGGTATAGCTTGTGCTATAACAACTCTGTTTGACCAGACATATTTCTTAATTTGTTCGCTGATATGTAAACACATATCAGAATAAACCAGGGTCACACTGGGTGGATTCCATCTACAAAGCCCTGTTACACCCATTCATGGAAAGGGTTTATTTATTTGCTCACCATGAAGGAGACAGATGACAAGATACCCAATAAAAGCTTCTTGTCTGGGTCTCTGATATCAGCAGTAAAACTTCAAAGACAGGTCTTCACCACTAGTTCACACTGGCCTTGAACTCGTGATTGATTTTTCTGCTCCTACCTTCTGAGTACTGGGGTGCGTATCAGCGTATCTGGTTGATTCCTACAGTCTACAGGCTATGCCACCAATAGGAGGCAGGAAGATGAGAGAGGGTATATAGGGGTGGAGAGATGACCCTGCAACTGGGCTAGAACCCAGCAGGCCCTCTGCCTAGCTGGCCTCCCCTCCTGCCTACTGTTCACATATCCTCCAAGAAGACTCTTCAAACAGGACTTGCTCCAGAACAAACTCAGCATCCTTCTACTGCTTGGTTTAGTAAATAGGCTCTGGGCTCCTGTGTAGAGATAAAGTGCCAGGAGGTGTTCCAGAACAAACACGGGGAAATGAACCCATGAAAAGTGAGTGGAAGGCACTAAGTGTCTGTGTGGATATGAGGGGGGTGCAGCTGTAGGGGAGGTGGGGGATTCTCAGCTAGAAGCTGAGAGAGGAATGCACTTCCAAATGTGTGGACATGAAGGAAGTGGAGCTTTTTCTGCAGTGGAACGAGGTTTAGAATGTTGCAGAAGTACAAGAGATCTGGCAGGAACCTGGAGGGGAAAGATGTGCTGCCTGAAGCTGCTTTTTCCGGGGCATGCCTGCCTTAGGTTCTTCACATCACCTGCCTTGCCTGCCTCAGTCTTCAGTATTTCTCCTGCTAGCCAAAGGACTGGCTCCGGTCATTCCCCCAAAGCAGCCTGGAGACATCCTGCCCTCACAGCCTGAAACCCCAACCCAGGAATTCTTCAGGAGCTGTTGAGTGCCCTGAGCATTGGGCTAATGTTAGTCACAATGTGTTGATAATGGCTTTCCCAGGGCCAAAAAAGTGGTTCTGTCTGGAATCTCCACAGCATGATATCTTGGCTTCTAGTTCTCTGTTTGTATCCATCTCAGAGAAACCCTAACATGAGGGATGTGAGTACTGGGTTGGACAGATGCCTGCTCCAGGGAGTGCAAGAAAAAAGGACCCATTATCAGATGGGAGGCAGGGTCTCTTTCTGCAAGGTCACCCAGCCCTTCCTTCTGCATCATCACACGTGCAGCCAGTGTGCAGAACCAAACCAGGGGCTCTGAAACTCAGCATCACAAAGGGCGATGTCACCTTTCCCACACCAAAGGAAAATAAAACAAAAAGCAAGGCTCTGGGTGATTTGCACAGCTGCAGACCCACCAGAAATAAGAATTCCTGAATAGAGTGGGGCAGTGGTGGCGCACGCCTTTAATTCCAGCACTTGGGAGGCAGAGGCAGGTGGATCTCTGTGAGTTCGAGGCCAGCCTGATCTACAAGAGCTAGTTCCAGGACAGGCACCAAAGCTACAGCGAAACCCTGTCTTAAAAAAGCCAAAAAACAAACAAATAAAAAACCTCAAAAAACCTGAAGAGGCTCTGACTCTGGTGAGTGGCAGTTTAGGGACCTTTGAGAGCACACAGTAGGCTTAGACAGACAGGGTGAGGGTTGTGTGTGTCTGAGATACTGCCTCAGGCTCCCTCTGGTGTTTCCCTATCCTAGATCTTTCTATGTGAGGAATTAGACTCAAGGATATGGCTTGAGCTCAGGACAAGGGTGCACTGGATACAGGGATACAAAGAAACTGGGGCACAGGCAGGATCCTGTCCTTAAAATGCCAAACTGAAGGCTCCAAGCAGCAAGCAGAGCAAGGTATGCATGTGGGGTAGGCAGTGGGGTGTGGGCATGGGTGAGTCAGGGCACACACTGGGGTGATGGGCTGGCGGAAACTGGAGTACCGAGAGAAGCCTTTATTGAACATAACAATGGTGCTGGCACTTGAGCCTTCTGTAGGGACAGTAGAAAGTGCAAGGCTGACTTCTGCCCCTTTGCTTCCCTTACTGTCCTCAGCACAGGCTGCAGGAGTAAGGTTTGGGGACAGGCAAACTTGGGGGTGGAGTCTGGTAGAAGCAGGGTGTCTTGGCAAGCATCTTCTAGTTGGGTAATTGGGGCCAAGAGTCCATTTTTCATTTCTGTGACATGCACTCTCTAGGGTCAGGATTGAGGGAATTAGGGAAAGGAGGAGCCATGGCCAGTTGCTTGCAAGGAACCCAAGGACTATCAAAGTAGTCTAAGGATTCCTCCCAAGAAATTAGGCTGTGGGATCCTGCCAAGGCTTCTTTTCTTTCTGAGGGATTACTAGTGGATTCTTGCTTTCTTCATTCAACTAATACGTTATCAGCTCTTATGTCTAAGGAAGCAGGGAGGGCTGGAATTTGCAGCTGGCAGCTCTTACTCCACCTGTGTCCTGAAATCGGTCCCAACACAACTTTTTTTTTTTTTCTGTAAACTCAAGTGCTTAAAGACTTCTTTGAATTGTGGGCCAGTTATCCAAGGAGGGGAAAAACATATCCAGATCAAATATTTAACTTTGCTCTTGGTATGTTGAACTCACCTTTCTATGGTAATCTCTCATGCATATCCTACAAGACTAAATTCATTGTGTCTCCATTCTTTCTGAGGAGGATGCAGATTGGGACCTGCCTAATGTTACAGTTCTGAATCACAGCCGTGGCCCGCAGGCTGGATCTGTGTTCTCACCCCGAGCCTCTTGGAATTGTAGATTTCTAGGACAATAAACTCCTTTTCCAAAACACTAAAAAACACAGACCCTTCTCCCCCAATAGCTTGCTAAGGCGTATGGTTTGTTCAGGGTGGAGCGCTGTCAGTAAATTATTAAGGTTTTTGGAGATTATTAGCCATGGTTCCCCTAGCAGATTGGGCACGTTGCCATGGCGCGGAGCTGGGGGCCTGAGACTCCCTCTGGAGTGAAGCAAAAGCCTGTCACTGCGGATAATAAAGTCCCTGGGCGGGCGGCTCCAGAGAGTTTCACCTGTAGGATTCTGGCAGTTGTCTCTCCTTCCCTACCAGCTCCGCCCGGTCTCCTCCCCAGGGCGGAAGGTGGCCGAGCCCTGGTGGCCTGGGAGGCAGACGCAGGCGTGTTACCCAGGTACAAAGTTTTCAAGTGCGCTGCTAACGTTTTCCGAGCCGTGGGCCTCGGTTTCTCAATCCTATTAACATGCTCCGGATGGAGCGGGTTGAGGTCGGGATAATCTTGCGGAAAGGGGTTGGGCTCTACCCGCCAGAGAGACTTTCTGGTCTGGGAGGGGGTGGCGCGCGAGCCACGCAGCCTGGGGCGGGGCGCCCGGCGTTTCCCTGGGTTGCTACAACAGACCCCACACTCCGCGCCAAGGCGGCCGNCCCCGGAGTCCTAGGTTGCCCGTGGCGCAGGACGGGGCGGGGCTGCGATCTGCACCCCCAAAACCTCCTGCCCTGCTGGGCGCGGTGCCGCTTGGTCCTCCCGGGACGAGTGGGGTTCGCGATCTCAATTCCTTTCCTCCCCCGGGCTTGGGCCCGCCCCCGGCGCCGGAGCCAGGTGAGACGCACGGGCGGGGAAGAATAGTGGGTGGCCCTCGGGCACCTAACTGGCTCCTGAGGCTTGTGTGTGCCTTTGCATTCCAGAAGCAACGGCGACTGGGTCAGAGCGGTTCCGTACCCATAGAGGCTGAGGATGAGAGCTGGAAAAGAGGGATGCGCGCATGCAGGTGGGGCTTGCGTCTCTTAGGGGACACCCCTCCCCCAAAGACCCCTTCCCCTGGAAAGGGGCCAGTCACAAGAGCTTTTGAAGCGAACCTGAGTGCAGAGCTCAGTAGTTCTTTGTCCCCTGAGCCTGTGAACTCTGCTTCTTTCAGCGCTTCTGATTCCTTCATCGGGTTAGCGCAGGTAGATCAGCCTCTGTTCGGTGCCGGGATCTCCTGTCTTGTAGATTGCCTATTTCCCGGGGACCTGGGCCATCAAAGCCCAGAAGAGGATCCGCCGCAGGGCCGCCAGGGGGCGCATTGGGCGGGGACCCGCGCCCTGATCTCTCTGTCCCTTGAGACTTCCTGCGCGCGCTCTCTCTCAGACTCTACCCAGTGCTGGCTTTGCGCACTATTGCAGC
>LOEQ01000085.1:506413-516826 GCA_001685075.1 Bramus lutescens | reverse complement strand
CGGATCCTGTGATCTCCCCGTTGTGAATTCTTAGCCAGAATATCTGATGTATGTTTCCTCCTGTGGAGTGGATCTTAAATCCAAGCAGAAAGTGGTTGGTTCCTCCATAACATTCATGCCACTATTGCATTCACAGCCGTATTTTGCCGTGACTATCACCATCGCGGCCCACAGGTTTACAGCTGGGCATGACTGTTGAGTGCATTCTCCCTCAGAGCCTACACAGCAGTTTTGGATGCTATGAAAACTCTCCAGTGGGGAGGAAGCTTCTGTTTGGTACCAGCTCACTTCAAAGTATGTGATGTCTTCAGCAATTGAAGCACAATTAATAAAAACTCAGAGACAGATATTGGGGTTCAACCTGAAGACCAGAAAAGAAAAGCAGTCAGCCACTGATTCTTACTTCAAACTCAGTCCAAAGATGGTAATATTGCCTCCAGGAAACCTCAGAATGAGACTGTGACTGAGAGCTGTCTCCTCAAGTCCTATAGTCCTCTCTAGTTCTGGGATTAAGGGCATGCACCTCTACCGCCTGGTTTCTATGACAAGCTAGTGTGGCTACTGGGATTAAAGGTGTGTGTCATTGCTGCCTGGTCTGGAAGGCTAATCAGTATGAATGTTTTACTTTTCTGATCTTCAGGCAAGCTTTATTTATTAAAATACCAATGAAATGCGACTACATGCAATAGGGTCTTATCACTGGGTGCTGGTAGTAACCAGGAGCAATGGGCAGCAGCTTGTGTTGTTAGCAGAGGGAGTCTTGGAACCTCTGACCAACAACTGGAAGGGAAGACAGTATCCCTTACCCAGTGCTGGGGATTTGGACGAGCTGTGGCTTCTGGGAGGAAGGTAACTTCATTTAAAATATGTACTTTGATACATGACAACCTGGGTTTAGTTCCCGGCACCCATGTGTCATCTCACAACAATTTATAATTCCAGTTCCAGGAGATCCAACGCCCTCTTCTGGCCTCTGGGTACCAGCCATGCATGTGGAGCATATATGTGTATGCCAGCAAAACATTCATACACATAAATAAGTCTAAAATGGTTTAAAAATTAAATGCATAATATACATATGTATGTATCCACATATATGTGTATAGGTATGTATACCTTTATTTGAAAGCCTATAAAATACTTAGGAAGAGACATGGTTAGTCATCCTCATCAACTTAGACCATGAAACCCAATATGGACAAAATCAACAGAACTGCCATATATGGGCTGCCCATGCATGCTTCAGCATTGCCAGGGCATAAATTTCATTCAATTAAAAACATTTTTTAATAAAATACTAGGTTTACATGATTCTTTAGTGTTGCAAGTCCAGGCTCAGGAAAATGGCACCTTAAATATCCACCTTTAAAAAAATTCAAATTTTAATTCGTTCTTTGCCAATCTCACTTGTAAATAATGCATTTGGTCACACATCCTCACCACCATTCCTCTCCATCCTACCATGCTCAGTCCCTGCTCCTCAAGGTGAATCTCCCTTCTGCCTTTATGTCTGGTTTTGGTTTGTGACCACTGAATTTCAATAGGGTGTTTGTGTGGGCCCAGGTATGGAGCTGTCAGCAGGAGAATGGGCAACCCAGCCAAGGCCAAAACACTGAAAAAGGGTCTCCTTCCCCAGCAGCCAGGACTGCCAGTAGCTGGGGGCCCATGAGCCTCTCCCTTCTCCATTATTTTATTCCATTTCCTTGTCATATTGTCTTGCTGACCTCCAGGACAGGGTTGGGTAGCATTGTCAAGAGTGGACATTGGTTGGGCCTGATTCAGGGGGTGATGTCATCTCTCACTCTGTGGGTTTGGTTTTGTAAAAACCCTTTACTGGTCTGGAAAGTTCATAAGGCATTGGAGCTGGCAAGTGCTTTTCCCACTGCCGTTGAGATGCTAATCGCCTCTTTGCCATTTATTCCATTAGTGTGGTGTGCGGCACTGAGTCCTGGACATTTTCCTCTTGGGATTAATCCTCCCTGGCAGGGTTCACTGTCCCCTGTTTCTGCTCCGGAACAGCTGGGATTTCCTCAGCTTCTGCAGGTGCATTCTCAAGAGGCCTTAGGGTGTGGTGTAGGTTTGGGACGGGGATGGTACCGGCCTCTGACAAGTTGGAAAGTGTTCACTTCCATTCTCAGAGGAGACCGAGGAATCGACCCGAGTTTCTTCGGCACTTAGCATTTGTTGAGAGGCCACCTTGGGGTTTTCTTTGTGGGAGTTTTCAAATGTTTAATTCAGTTTCTGCTCATTAGAGATCTGCCCAGATTGTTTCTTTACAAAAATATTAAATTGTCTGTGTCTGTGTGTGCAGAAGAGTTCAGGGCCATGGAGGCCTGAGGTGTTGGGCGCCCTGGAGCTGTCTGTCGTACCAGGTGGTTGTGGTTATGAACTGCTCAGTAGAGGTACTGGGAATGGAATCTGTGACTTTGTTTCCCATCCAGAGGTGTGCCCATTTGAAGTTGCTCAGATCCCTACTCACTGTTTCCTGGTGTGGTCAGTTCACAGTACTGTCCTTTCCCTTCAATCGCTTGACACCCCAGCCTTTCCTCTTCTCTATCATTGGCAACCCCGGCACCCATGCTTTCCTTTGGTAGAGAAAGGTTCTCTAGCTGTCCAGCTCTTCAGATAAGTAACTTGACCCTCCTTGACCCTCCGTGGCTTTTTCAGTCTAGACTGGATGGATTTTGTTTTGACTGTCTTGTTTCCATTCCTTCTGGGCCCTTCATCTTAGTCTGCCTTTCTCTTTCTATACCTGTTGGACAGAAGGTTATGCCACCTCTGAGGTGAGATTTTTCTAGCAACTCTGGTGTTGAGCGTTGAGCGCTTGCTGGGCAGGCGCTCTGCTGTGGAGCTGTGTTCCGGGCCCACTTCTTCCTTTCCATGTAGATACCCACAGACCTAGGTTTCCTCCTGAGCCCTGTGCTGAAGAATCCCCCATGGTTTGTTTGAATGGGGTGATGGGGTGTCAGAGGCAACAAAGCTCTGCTTGAGGGGCACATCTGTAATTACAGTACTTGGAAGTAGAGGAAGGAACATCAAGAGTTCTATGTCATCCTCTGCCACATGGTGAATTGGAGGCCATCCTGTGATACATGAGACCCCACCTCAAAACAGCAGGCGAGGGGATCTGGGGAGATGGCTGAGTGTTTAAGAGCACTGGCTGCTCTTACAGAGAATCTGGGTTTAGTTTCCAGCTCCTCACAACCATCTGCAACTCTAGTTCTAGGGGCTCTGATGCCCTCTTATACATTCAGGCAAAACACCCACACACATAAAATAAAAATAAGTAAAACAATAAACATTTTAAAAGGGAGCAGAAAAGCAAACAAACACCCTACCCAAGCTCCAAATCAAATTTAAATTAAAAACAGTTTTCCAGAGCAGCTCTGCCATTTTATTTCCCCACCAGCGATGTCTGAATGATCCAGTTCCATCCAGTTTTTCCACCTTCTTGACAACAGACAGCATTAATATTTTTTCTTTTAGCTGTCCTGGTAGGCGTAGAGTCAGAGCTTATTGTAATGAGTGTTTTGACTGTGAGGCTCCTTTATCCGTGTGATATGAGTGGAAATGGCCATCATAAAGGTGCCTCGTTCAGCTGTCATTTACTTCGATCACACCGTCCCCTGGGCCCTTCTCCTCTTCTGCCTCCCACTATTCCTCATTCTCTCAGAGACTCTTTCTAGGATTCCCTTGAAAGAGAGAATGAGCCAGTGTCTTTCTGAGTTTGACTTATTTCACTTCATTTACTATCCAACCACATCTACTTTATTCTGCAAAAGATATTCCATCCTTCATTATGGCTGAGCAATACTCCATTATGTATCTGCCACATTTTCTTTACCTGCTAGTGGACCTGGGCCCCTAATTTACTGTATGGCACCATATGAGGCCATACAGGTGTCTCTGGTGTTGGTTGTGGCTCCTTCCCTAATCTCCCCAGGGTGGCATTTGCACCATCCTTGGCTGGGGATGAGCAGCTTCCGGGGGACTTACAGCTCTGTTTCTTCCTTTGTAAAACACTGCCCCACATGTTCCGCCACATCTGACCTGGATTGTCATGGTTTGGAGTTTCACTGCTGAGTGTTGAGTGCTCTGTACCCTCGAGTGTGTGGCTTGCAAATGTTCACTCTGTGGTTTGTGTCAGGAGGTGAGCCTTTGGCCTCTCTGTGGTCCTGCCTTGGCTGCTGCATTCCTGGAGTATGCTGTCTGCAGGATCTAAGCAGGAGCTGCCTCACCTGCATCTGGAAGGTTTCGTCCTAGTTCTTCTGAAAACATCAGGTCTCACATTCCTCTTGGAAGCCATTTATACAGTTTCATGAAACTCTGTACAAGGCAAGCTTGTTTGGCACTCTGATTTTTCCTCCGCATGTACAACCCTTCTATTGTTTGATGTAAACGACCCTGCCTCATTGAACTGTCTGTGCCCTTGCTGGGAACTAGCTGTGTGTGTATGCCTGTACACATGTGTGCACTCGCACATGTGTGTATGTGCACATGTGGCTTTATTCCCTGGGCTCTCTACTTAGGTCTATAGCCATGTTCCTATCTCTCCACCAGAACCAGCCAGACTTGATTACTGTGGCTATACAATAAAGCTTGAAACTGGGTAGATAAATTCTAACTTTCTTCTTTTTATGCAGTTGTATGTGTGTGTGTACATGTGTGTACTTATGTAAGCTGACAATCCAGCCCAGGGCTCCCATTATGTTAGGCAAGCTGGAGAGATGGCTCACCAGTTAAGAGCACTGACTGCTCTTGCAGAGGACCCGGGTTCTATTCCCAGCACCCACTTGGTGTATCACAGCTGTCTTTCTTTATATTCAGTTCCAAGGGATCTGGTGCTCTCTTCTGACTTCTGAGAGCACTGCACACATATGGTACTCATGCATACATGTAGGCAGAACACTTGTGCACATAAAATAAAAATAAGTAAATCTTTAAAAAAGAAATATGCAGTTTATTTAATCACTGTGTAGAGTCTGAAAACACCTCCTAAACATGCTTTATTTTATTTATGCCTACGAATTTCATTTTTTACATTTATTGATTTATTTTGCATTCATGTGGGGTGGCATAGGTGTGCACATGGAAGTCAGAGATCAAACCGGGGGAATTAGTTTTCTTCTACCACGCAGGACCCAAGGGTTGGACTCAGGTCCAGAGGCATGCCAGCAAGCACCTTTACCTGCTGAGCCATCTTGATGTCCCCTTAAGTATTTCTTTTCTTATTCGGGGGGTGGAATTATGTAACATTGTGTTATTTGGAGTTGGTTTTGATATTTATATATTCATCTTGGTTTTTTTTTTCATTGAGTTATTAATTGTGCCCATGTCTATGGTGTGCATGTGGAAGTCAGAGGTCAGCCTGGGTGATTCAGTTTTCTCCAGCCACCATTCAGGACCCAGGGGTTGGTCTCAGGGCCTGAGATTTAGCAGCAAGCTTCTTTCCCTGCTGAGCCATCTTGCTGGCCCTGAGTGCTCATCTTATATCTCATGACCTCCATGACTCTTGTGTGATTTCTGGAGGATTTTTTGAGTTTCTAGATTCCCTGTGGTTTTCTGTAACTGAGAAGCAGGAACCATTTGCTTCTAGATTGGTTTTACCTTTGCTACCTTGTTGCACTCATGGGAGCATCTGGTGCTCGGCGGCAGCAGCAGGGATAGCTGGTGCCTTCACCTCGCCCCAAAGGTACAGGCATTTCCTGGAAAGCACTTAGTTCCTTGGCTTCTTAATGATTGGTGGCTGATGGGTTTCTTTGTAGATAATGTCTATTAAGTTGAGGAAGTTCCCATCTTATTTTTAGGAGAGTTTTTTTTTTGCCACAGATGCTGAATTTTGTTAAATTTTTTTTTCAGGATGACACTTCTTAAGAATTAACTTTTTAAAACAAAATATTAAACCAATAAATTCAACCTGATCAGTGTATATTTATTTTTATATATGACTGAATTATAGTTGCTAATATTTATTTATATAAACATATAAATATTATATTGTATTGTATGTGTGTGTGTGAGAGAGAGAGAGAGAGAGACAGACAGACAGAGACACACAGAGACAGACATAATCTCAGTTATCCCAGGCTGATTTTGAACTCATCAAGTAGCTAAAGGTGACCTTTCACCTTCTGATTCTACTGCCACTACCTCTTAAGGGCTATGCTTACAGTTGCACACCACCCTCTATGCTTTATTTATGCACTGTTGGGAATGGAGCTGAGGGCTAGGTAAGAGCTCTACCAAATGAGCTGTAGCCCCAGCCCCATTTGTGAACATTTTCAAGGATTTCCCATTGGGAATTCTTGTTCATCTCTTGTTTTTTGCTTTTGTTTTCTGTTGTTGTTATTGTGGCATCTAGTTTTGGTAAGCAAGGTTTTTCATAAAACTTTATTATTTTTCTGTTGGTGACACCACTGTTCTTACTGAAGGGCTCCATACAATGAATTGGGATGTATTCTTTCATCTTCTGTTTTCTGGGTGACATTGTGTATAGTTTGAATTACTAATTCTTCTTTTACAAATATGTTAAAACTTTTTTTTGCATTTTCATACATGTATTTAGTGTTTTTTGGTCTTATTCACCCTCCCTTTCCCATTCTTACTTCAGTTCTCCTTTAAATATTTCATACACTTCCCCAGTGAAATCAGTGTATCTGGAGGTTCTTTTTTACAAATCTGTGAGTTTTAAAAACTAGGAATTAAATTTCCTAATCAGTATAGAAATTATTCATATTCTCCATCCACAATGGGCAGATTGTAATTTCATTTCTTGATGAATTGGCCTATTTCATTCTTTCTATAAAATATACAGGTATGAAGTTGATCATAGTGTTCTGTCATAGCCTTTGCCTGTGTGGTCTGTGCTAATGCCTCCTGCATCATCCCTGGGTGGTTTGTCTGTGGTCTGTGGTGATACCTCCTGTATCATCCCTGGGGTGTGTTGTCTGTGTGGTCTGTGCTGATGCCTCCTACATCATCCCTGGGTGATTTGTCTGTGGTCTGTGGTGATGCTTCCTGCATCATCCCTGGGGTGTGTTATCTGTGTGGTCTGTGCTGATGCCTCAACATTTTTCTGTGTATAGGGTATAACTTTAGAACTGATGTTTACACAGTTCAAATCAGGGTGATTAACACTTCCACCTTTTCATTTTTTTTTGTTTCCATATATTTGGAACCTTCAACACCTTTTCTAGTTATTTTGAAACATGTAATTAACTATAGAATGTAATTGTTCTATTTGCTCTATACCTCTAGGATTGCTTCTCTCCTGTGCTGTGTTCTGATGTCTGTTATCCATCTTATTGCTCCCTCCGTCCTCTCCATGTCTTTGACTCTTGAGATCCCCATTCTACTCTGTGATCCTAGTAATCAACTTCTTAACTTCCATTAATAGGATTATGTGGAATTTGTCTTCCTCTACCTGGCTTATCTTCCTGATATGATGGCCTCCAGTCTACCAGAGTTGCCTGTATGTTTGCAAAATTTGCTGTCTACTTTCAGGTTTTGTGATGCAGGAATGTAGAATTTGAGATTCCTATGCATTTGTAACATATGCCTTGAGAACTGTGGATTCCTATGAGCAATTGAAAAGAATGTGTCGTGCTGTTCTGGGTGGGACAAAGTGTGGAATTTCCCCTTTCCTATTAGCCTGTCAGTGTTTTCATGCTCTTCGCTGCTCTTGTTTGTGCATATATATCAGAATTGTTGCTTCTTTGTCAGTTACCACTCTAATCATTATATAATGTTCATTTCCATGTATTTTCATAAAGTTTGCTCTATCTACTATTGTCATAGTCATCTTGATTGTCTTGGATTTATGTTGTGAAATGTGTCTTCCATCATTCTATTTTCTGCCTGCCTATGGCATTATATTGGAAGTGAATTTTTGTAAACATTATATAATTATGTCTTTTAACAAGCTGCTCTGTCTTTTACTTAGCATAATTTTGACCACTTACATTTAAATGGAATTACTGCATGTAAGGACTTGTGTTAGTTCTTTGAAGTTTTCTGTTTTCTTTTCCTTTCTTTCTATGGGCTATGTGATATAGGGTCTCATTTTAGCTTATCTGCGTGAACAAGTGTTTTCGAGTGCATCTTTTCCCTAACCAAGTGTTTGCTCTAGACAGTGTACACACAGCTTAATCACCTCTTGCTGTGAGACTAGTATGAGTAATATACTTCATGTCCTTTTGTGACCCTTTGCCCTCCCCACTTATAATTGCCAAGTATTTCCTCTACATACATTTAGAGTCATATCAGATATGCTACAGGTTTTTTTATGTAACTGTCAAACAAATTTAGGAAATTTGGAAAGGGGGAAGATTGTGTATTTTTTGTACATTTTGCTCATTGTATGCATTTTCCCTTCCTGCTTCACAGTCCTGCTTCTTTAATCATTTCTTTGTTTGAAGAGGTTACTTTAGCCATCTTTAAAAGATACTGCATTTATTACTATTGTATACATATGCATGTATGTGTATAATGTGTGTGTGAGTTTGCAACATGTGTCATAGAGCACACATAGAGGTCAGAGGACAGCTTCGTGGCATTGGTTGCAACCTGATGTGCTGTTCTAGTCTCCTTCCTGCTGCGGTGATGAAACACTTTGCCCAAAGACAACTTAGAGAGGAAAGTGCATATGGCTCATACTTTCAGGTCTCAGTCCTTAGTTGAGGGGAGTCAGGAAGGAACTTGAAGCAGAGACCATGGAGGAACACAACTTTCTGGCTCACTCACGGGCTCATGCTTAGTGGGCTGGGCCCTACCTACTACAGCAGTTAACAATCAAGACAGTCTCCCATGGACATGTGCCCTGGTCAGTCTGACCTGGGCAGTCCTTCAGCCGAGACTGCCTTCTCAGGTGACTCTAGGCTGTGTCAAGTTGACAGTCAGAGCTGATTAGGCTGGATGGGTTCTGGAGATTAACTCGAGTCATCGGGCCTATACCTGGCTGAACCATCTAGGGGTCCCACTTGGGCCACCTTGACAACACAGCTGCTGGTGACAGATCCATACGAGTGCTTGGTTTTGCTCTTCTCCCACACAGAGCATTTGGCAGTCCCCTCTGTTTTCGCTTGCTAAGCCCTGTGCTGCCTTCTGACTTCGTGGTTTCATTTGTTTGTTTGTTTACTTATTTTGGCTTTTTGAGGCAGGGTTTCTCTGTGTAGCCCTACCTGTCCTGGAACTAGCTCTGTATACTAGGCTGGCCTTGAACTCACAGAGACCCACCTGCCTCTGCCTCCCAAGTTCTGGGATTCAAGGTGAGCATAACTACCACCAGGCTCAACTCCATGGTTCTTGATGAGAAGTTCAGTCCTTTTTTCATGGTCCATGCCTTATATTTAAGGCATTGTTTTCCTTAATTTGTTTTCTAGGCTTTTCCATTAGCACTAGTTTTCACATATTTAATAATTTTGTAGCTTCATATAAAATTTCATGGGTTTATTCTCTCCCTCTTCTTCCTCTTCTTCTGCCATCTTTCCTTTTCTCTTTTAAGACAGGATTCAATGTAGCCTGTGCTAGCCCAGAACACACTATATAGTCAAGGCTGGCCTTGAATTTCTGATCTCCCTGTCTTCAACTCTCTAGTGCTGGGATTTTAGATATGCATCATCACCCTCAGCTAGCTCTTGTTTTCTAATGCTGCCTCCATAGAGAAGGTGGGCATGAGCCCTGCCTCACTTCTTCCAGACAGAGCTAGAGTCCACGGCCCCTACAGATCCTCACCTGGAAAAGCTTCTGACTTTATGGAAGGTGTGGGAGTTCTACTGATAGCATTGGTGGGGTAGCCTTGTTGTCCCTGGACAGTGGTGGCAGCTCTGCCTCTCCTTTTCTTCTGATGCTAGACCATAGCACAGGAAAGAGCCGCACTGTAGCAGCCTGGTGACTGGAGGCCCAGGCTGTCTGAGATAGCCAGTCCAACCCTGGAGGGGAAGAGAGGATCCTTAATGCCAGTGGTGATGTCCCACTCCCACCTCCCTGCTTGTCAGAGTTAGGGGCCCTGGTACACCCAAGAGTGGAAGCTCAAGCACTCACTTGGACTTGCTGCTGGGGCAGGTAGGGGGTTCTTGATTCTAGGTGTCTGGCCAGAGTTACTAAAATGTCCTTTGACTGAAGACAGAGGCCTTTGGTTATGCGATTTCTCCTGTCCCACTGGGGTTTCTGGCAGGTTTGACATGATTGTGTGACTTTTCCTGGACGACATTGGCAATGTCTGTTCTCTCTGGACAGAGTACCAGTGACCAAAACACAGACCAAAGAAATCACTGCACCAGTACCTAACTCAGTGGACCAGTGAGGTCATTAACAGTAGCGTGTGTGAGTTCTTACAGGAGGATGCATGAGAGTTACTCACAGGAGCCGTGGGTGGCAGTGACATCTGTAGGAGCATGGATGACTTAAAGGCAG